>UESW01004326.1:855421-925386 GCA_900491605.1 Calamus simplicifolius | reverse complement strand
TTTTAAACAGGGGGGAGGGGAGGAAACCCCCCCCGCCCCCCCTTTGTTTTCACGGCCGTGGCCACGGCCGTGGCCGCGGCCGGACAAGGCGGCCACGGCCGCTGCCGTGGCCGTCTTCTCCGGCCACGGCCGCTGCCGTGGCCGGCAGTGGCCTGGCCACGGTGGCCAGGCCACTGTTATAAAAAAAAAAAATTTTTTTTTTAAACAGGGGGGAGGGGAGGAAACCCCCCCCGCCCCCCCTTTGTTTCACGGCCGTGGCCACGGCCGTGGCCGCGGCCGGACAAGGCGGCCACGGCCGCTGCCGTGGCCGTCTTCTCCGGCCACGGCCGCTGCCGTGGCCGGCAGTGGCCTGGCCACGGTGGCCAGGCCACTGTTAAAAAAAAAAAAAATTTTTTTTTAAACAGGGGGGAGGGGAGGAAACCCCCCCCCCCCCCCCCTTTGTTTCACGGCCGGCCACGGCCGTGGCCGTGGCCGGACAAGGCGGCCACGGCCGCTGCCGTGGCCGTCTTCTCCGGCCACGGCCGCTGCCGTGGCCGGCAGTGGCCTGGCCACGGTGGCCAGGCCACTGTTATAAAAAAAAAAAAATTTGTTTGGCCTGGCCACGGTGGCCAGGCCACTGGAGGGGGGGGAGGGGAGGAAACCCCCCCCCCCCCTTTCTTTTCTTGTCCGGGCCGTCTTCTCCGGGGCCGCAGTGGCCTGGCCTTGGTGGCCAGGCCACTGTAATGAAAAAAAAAAAAAATTTTTTTTTAACAGGGGCCGGGGAGGGGAGGAAACCCCCCCCCCCCCCTTTGTTATCTTGTTCGGCCACGGTCGTTGCCGTGGCCGGCAGTGGCCTGGCCACGGTGGCCAGGCCACTGTGAAAAAAGAAAAAAAAAATTTTTGGGGTCATAGCAGGGGGGAGGGGGGGAAACCCCCCGCCCCCTGGAAAAAAAAAAAATAAATTTTTTCTTAATTTAAGCAGAATGTTTATTTAATTTACATATTATTTATGCAATAATTAATTTAAGCAGAATGTTTATGACAATAGTATTTGTGCATTTATACTCATTTACATTTGTTATGATTATTTATATTTTGCTGCAAACTGTTATATTATTTAATTTTCAGCAACAAATTACTAGTTTCAATGATTTACATTTTAGTATTCGCAAGATGTTAAGAATAACAAGCATAAGTTCGATTGTCTTCGGACTTTCATAATCACAGCACTTTAATTAACCTTTAGACCCGTTTGAGAATTTGTAAGCCTTAGTCTTGCAAATTCTCAAATTGTCCTGGTGGACAGTTTGAGAATATTTTTGTGACATGTTAGTCTGCTAGTAATCATCGTGGGGTGAGATTTCGGTTTGCATTTCCTCATACGTTCTCCTAGTGTGGCTTATATACCACACATCTAGGAGAACATATGAGGAAATGCTGCCGAAATTTCAATGTTGCCGATCGATGATAATTAATAGCAGAATAACATATCACAAAAAATATTCTTGAATGGGATAGGGCCTTACCTTGTAGACATGGAGTTAAGGTAGAATTATTTAAGACACTTGAATTTTTGTGAAGTCTAATGACTAAACGCATCGCCTTATGGCCCGACACAAACTCAAGCCCTCTCTTTAGCCATTAACCTATGCATCGGTCCTTCCTAGCAATTGGTTGTAATTATATTAGTACATAAATATATCTAAATTATTTGCGTACTTATAAATGATTTAATTGGTTGTAATTAACCTTAATTAGTTGTGCCCAATAAATAATTTAGATATATATGTATTAATACTAATATAGTTTTATTTTTTGGTTTTAATTAATGCTTTACCAGACTTTGTATAAGTCGGACAAAATGAGCGGGACTCGCTCATGGATGTATGCAAGGATAAAAGATGGCTTGCTGAATCCAGATTTTCTGAATGGATTGGAAGAGTTTATCGCATTTGCATGTAGCCAACCTGAATGGATGGATGGGCCTAGGATTAGGTGCCCATGCAACTTCCACAGGTGTCAGAATAAAGCCTACAGAGATGTGGAAACTGTTAAGGTGCATTTGTGTAAGAAGGGTTTTGTGCCTGATTACTATGTTTGGTACTGTCATGGTGAACCAGAGGATATTCCAGCAGTTGTTATAGGCGAACAAGAGTCAATTCCCGTAGAAGAACCATTTGTGAATTTAAACACATATGAACAAATGGTTATGAATGCATCGGGTAATGACTTCAATCAGAATACATTTATGGAAGAACCAAACCCAGAAGCACAACAATTTTACGATATGTTGAGTGCTGCCAATCAAGAATTGTATCCTGGGTGTGAGGGTCATTCCCAGTTCTCTACAGCTGCTCGAATGTTGAATATTAAGGCAGAACATCGATTATCAGAAAAGGCGTTCAATTCTGTAGCTGAGTTAATCAAAGAAATTCTGCCAAATGATAATGTTGCCGCAGACAGTTTTTACGCAACAAAGAAGTTGTTGCGTGGGCTTGGGCTTCCAGTTAATAAGATCGATTGTTGCTTGAACAATTGTATGATATTTTGGGGTGAAGACTCAGAGCTGAGATGGTGTAAGATTTGTGGGCAATCACGGTTCAAAAACACCGAAGGAGGAGCCGGTACAAGTAGGAGGAAAAGTGTGCCTTACAAGAGGATGCATTACTTTCCTCTTACCCCACGCCTGCAGAGATTATATAGATCTGAGGCAACAGCTGCTGATATGAGATGGCATGCCGAACATGAATCTAAAGAGGATGAAATGCGGCATCCATCAGATTCAAAGGCTTGGAAGCAGTTCAATGAAAATCATCCTGTTTTCGCTGAAGATATAAGGAATGTGAGATTAGGTCTTTGTACCGATGGCTTCCAACCATTTGGTCAAGCGGGGCAACAGTATTCATGTTGGCCTGTGATACTGACTGTATATAACCTTCCTCCGTGGAAGTGCATGAAAGATCCTGCAATGTTTTTAACCGTTTTGGTTCCAGGACCATCAAATCCTAAGGAAAAGATTGATGTCTTTCTGCAACCGTTGGTGGCCGAATTGAAAATGTTGTGGGAAACAGGAGTGGTAGCCTACGACATTTCTATGAAACAAAATTTCTTAATGAGAGCTGCTTTGATGTGGACAATAAGTGATTTTCCGGCATATGCAATGTTGTCTGGTTGGAGCACTGCTGGACGTCTGGCATGCCCTCATTGCATGTATGATTCGGATGCATTTACATTGCAGAAGAGTGGTAAGCAGTCATGGTTTGATAACCATAGGAAGTTCTTGCCACCAAATCATCCTTACAGGCGTAACTTGATCGCCTTCCGGAAGAACAAAGCAGTCACAAAATTTGCCGAACCGGTTAGGTCCGGCACGGATCTATTTGATTCTATAGAGAATTTGGGGTTGATGTATGCATGGGAACCAGATGCAGATAGAATAAATAGCCGTATATGTAAAGAACATAACTGGAAGAAACGAAGTATATTTTGGGATTTGCCTTATTGGAGCACAAATCTCATCCGGCACAACTTGGATGTCATGCATATAGAGAAAAATTTCTTTGATAACATATTTAACACGGTGCTAAACATCCCGGGAAAAACAAAAGATACTGCAAAGTCAAGAGAAGAACTTAATCAGTACTGTAGAAGAGGTGATTTGAGAAGGAGTGCCGATGGGACCTATCCTAAAGCATGTTACACTCTTGACAGAAATTCACGAGAAGTTTTATGTAACTGGCTTAGAGGGTTAAAATTTCCAGATGGTTATGCCTCAAATATCGGTAGGTGTGTGGACATGCATAAGCTCAAGTTGTTCGGCATGAAGAGCCATGACTGCCATGTTTTCATGCAACGATTATTACCTATAGCTTTTCGTGAGTTGCTTCCGCAACATGTCTGGAAGGCAATTACGGAGCTCAGCTTATTCTTCAAGGAGTTATCTGCCGCAGTCATTACTTCTGCATCAATGGCAAGGCTTGAGGAGGAAATTCCAATTATTTTATGCAAGCTTGAGCGAATATTTCCTCCCAGTTTTTTTGACTCAATGGAGCATTTACCGGTTCACTTGCCATACGAAGCGAGCATAGCTGGTCCTGTGCAGTATCGCTGGATGTATCCATTCGAGAGGTAAATATATACATCATTAAGATATGTTGACATTTGAAATATTATTTCATTGCTTGAAAAATTCGTTAATTTTTTGTTGCAACTTTACATATAGGTATCTTAAGAAGTTAAAAAATAATGTGCGTAATAAGGCAAGGGTTGAAGGTTCTATATGCAATGCACACTTGGTCGAAGAAGTTTCAGCTTTTGCCTCGCATTACTTTGAGGGTCACGTCCACACGAGGAGCCGAAATCATGGTCGTAACGATGACGTATGTGTGGACGAAGCAGAAGCTAATGACGGCAGAATATCAATTTTTAAAGCTATCGGCCGTTCATTTGGTGGGCAGAAGTCAAGAAATCTTAGCGATATGGAGTATAATGCAGCACATTATTACATCCTAATGAACTGTCGAGAAGTCGATCCATATATTGAGTAAGTGTATACTTCAATGCTAAATTGAAAATTTAAATTTATAT
Source organism: Calamus simplicifolius (assembly GCA_900491605.1). Classification (NCBI taxonomy): domain Eukaryota; kingdom Viridiplantae; phylum Streptophyta; class Magnoliopsida; order Arecales; family Arecaceae; genus Calamus; species Calamus simplicifolius. The sequence goes on along the minus strand of UESW01004326.1, from coordinate 920,820 downwards.
AATAATATACCATAATATTTAATTTCTAACAGTAGTTTTCATCCTTTTCATCCCATAAGGATGTTTTGTGATAGACAACGACAGATGAATCCCGACATCAGTCAAGTTGCAATTGGGCAGAAATTAGAAACGGAGTTTGCTTACTGGTTTTATGAATTTGTGAGTAGTATCACTCAATCAATTTCGATAATGGCAATTATTTTTTGAATTGGATGTCAATAGCTTATTAATTTATAGGTCAACGGTCCATGGTCGACAACCGACAATATTTTCATTAAATGTCTATCGCAATGGCCATTGAAGACCGTAACAACCTCTACTGGCTATTTTGTAAATGGGTACAAATTTCAGATTGAACGATTAGCAGCTTCAAGAGGCACTCATAACTGGGGCGTGTGTGTAAAAGGAGAAAGTGTTGGAGCAAATATGCAGGATTATTATGGAAAGTTAGTAGAGGTGGTTGAAGTTGAATATCCCGGTTGGCCTTTAAAACGAACCGTATTGTTTCGTTGTGATTGGTTCGATCCGATAATTCCTGTGGGCAAAAGGGTTCATAACGACTATAATTTGGTTGAAGTGAACCATCGACGAAGATTACAGAAATATGACCCATTCATCCTTGCATCCCAAGCTCAGCAAGTCTTTTACTGCGGATATCCAAGTTTGCGCAACGACAAGCGAGATTGGTGGGCCGTTTCTAAAATCGTCCCACGTTCAACAATCGTATTAGAGGAGAGTTCATCAAGTCAATCCGCCGAGTGCCCTGCATTTCAAGAGGATGAGATGGAACTGCATGCAATTGAGGACGACACAAGAGCTCCTGAAACATCACTTATCGATCCAAGTGGTGATGTCCAAGAAATTGCGGATGCAAATGTTCGGTTTCCTTCCGATAATGAAACTGATTCGCAATCCGATACGGCATCGGATGTTGAACCAACATTTCACGAAACAAATGACAACGATTAAACATAAAGGTTTTTTAAAATTTAACTTTTTTTTATAAGTGTTAAATTCGTACATAGTCAATCATTAATCGTAATTTAATTGTGTGAATCCTTAGTATTTTCAGTATGAGGGGCAGAGGTAGATCTACCGACGATAGATTGGGTGAGCAGAGACGTAGTTTGGATCCTTCGACATCAGATCACATGAGCGTCGGCGATGGAGAGTTTGGATCTCCAGCAGAGGCGCAGCCTTCGACCTCTGCACCAGTATTACCATCTACCCGATCGGCACAGACCTCCGAGAGTTCTTCCGCCTTCGGCCGCACTTTACTTCGACTTGATGCTCAGGGGATGTAAGTATATATTAATTACAAATATTTGTTAATGTTTTTAAGTCATTAACTTATAAACTTGCATTTTTTTAACAGATTCATTGAGCAGCATCATGTCTCCAGCCACATCAGCGCCGTTTTTCAGAGGCGTGCAGATCCCAGTGGCTACGATTGGCGCCACGTATCGCCGGCCACGAGGGAGTTTTATTTTTCCGAGTTTCAGGTAAACTTATTAAATACAATTTAGCAGTGATATATAATTCTTTAAAGTTAATAAATTCAGAAACTAACTGTTTATTTTAATGCAGAAAAAATTTACGTGGGATCCTGCCACCCATGATGCCATTAGGGCAGCATGGGAGGCTCTGACGCGACGCCGATACTCCGACATGCTTCATCGTTGGAGGTCGTCGGGTCAGCGTCCTGCGCACGTGCCAGAGGGTATTTGGCACGAGTGGCAGCAGGCCTGGGAGTCCGATGGCTGGCGCAGGAGGTCCGCATCAGCCAGCACGAACCGCCGATCTGAGAAGGGCGGTCGTGGCACGGGTCTCTCCTGTCATACATCGGGCTCCATTTCGATTCAGGAGCACAGACGGCGTATGGTAAGAAAACATAAATATTTTAATTACTATTTTAGTTCTTTACAAATATTTTTATTAATCATTTTTTTATTGTTATAGACTGAGCAGGAGGGCGGAGATCCTGGTGAGTTTCGTCTATTTAGGGCGACACACACCAGGAGGGACGGCTCCTGGGTCGATACGCGATCACGGGAGGTTGCGGTAAGAAATTAGATTTATGTAGTATCTGTTTAATTTTTAAAATTTTATTTCTAGAAATTTATTAACTCATTTATTATTGATTTCATAATTTCAAGGCACGAGTCGACGAGCTTCGATCCCAGGCATCACAGGTCGACTCTACTGATGGGGAGACGCCCGTCGAACTCTCAGCAGATGAGAGTCGACGTGTGTTTTTGGAGGCTGTTGGTGCCCAGCCACGAGACCGCAGGGTCTATGGTATGGGCACTAGAGCTTCTACATTTTTTCCCCATCAGGCCTCCAGCTCGCGAGTTCCTGTTGATCTTCCTCCCGAGCGTTTAGAGGAGCTTCGCAGATCTATTGCAGAGGAGCTTCGCCAGGATTACGAGCAGGATTTTGAGGATCGTATGCGAGGCCGGGATCAGGAGGTTGCTGACATGCGAGGTGAGATGCAGTATTTGCGGGATATGGTTAGACGCTTGTCGCAGAGTCTTCAGCCTCCACAGCCTCCACAGCCTTCACGTGATCATTCAGATTCTTGATGTATTTTTTTTTTTATGTTGTAAAAACTTTTAAATTTTAATATATAAATATTTTTTGAAATTTATTATTGTTTGGATTGAGTGAAAAATGTTTGTATCAATATTTAGATTTAGCGAAATTTTATTAATCGTTTTAATTTTTAATTATTTAAATATTTTTTAAAAAAATTTTCGACGTTCTGACGCATAAAATTAAATTAAAAAAAAAATTTATTAAAAATTTGCGACGCAATATATTGCGTCGCAATATTTAAAATTAATTTTTAAAAATTTATTAATAAATATTGCGACGCATAAATTGCGTCGCAATATTTATAATTAATTTTTAAAAATTATAAATTTATTAATAAATATTGCGACGCATATAATTGCGTCGCAAAAAAAAAATAATTTTTAAAACAAATAAATATTATTAAATATTGCGACGCATTAATTGGTCGCAATATTTAATAATAAATTTTTTTGTTTTAAAATTTAATTTTAAATATTGCGACGCAATTATATGCGTCGCAATATTTATTAATAAATTTTTACTTTTTAAAAATTAATTATAAATATTGCGACGCAATAATGCGTCGCAATATTTATTAATAAATTTTTTTTATAATTTAATTTTAAATTTAGCGACGCATTTATATGCGTCGCAGAGCGTCGCAAATGCGTCGCAATTTGCGACGCAATTGCGACAAAAGTGTATTGCGACGGGGAGTTGAGCGACGCCATCATTGCGTCGCAATTGAGTCGCTAAACAGGGTATAGCGACGCAATTGCGACGCATTTTGGCGTCGCAATATTTTAAATTTCTTGTAGTGTCCTATCTCTCTTTTTTGAAAACCATTTTCTTGTGTTCTAGCCATCCTTCGCTATCTAGGGTCCACGGTAGTACGTGGTTGCCTTGTTTTAGGGGTTCTAATATGACAAGACAAATTGGTAGCATATGATGATTCAAAGCTGTCATTACATTTGGGAAGGAAGAAAGTAAAACTTTCCCTGGATTCAAAACTGGCACCAGGAATTTTCCAGCACCTCCACAGAAATATCCATCCGGGTTCCATAAATTAGGTTTTTTCATTTTTATTTTTTTCTTTATGGCCATTAGCTTTATTGTTCATTCCCTTTCTTGGGTTTTAACAACAACAACAACAACAACACCATAAGAATGAGAACTAAAACATGAAGCCCTTAATTTCTTCAGCAACAAGCAAGGGTGAATGGATCAAATCAAAGTATTCAGGATGCACGATTATAAACCACTTGAAGAGATTTATTTAACATACAAACGTGAATGGACTTTATAGGGTATGGTTTACAATATATATCCAGCTATGAAGAAAGAATGAATTGGTTATAAGATTCGACACTAATATATGAAATGGTTATTTGATTTGAAGGAGCATGTATTTTGACTGAGAAAAGCAAGCGAGAAGGTACAGACCTATGAGAAAGATCAAATTTGCCCATCTTGTGTGGAGTTAGAAGAGGGATGGCTGCCATTGGAAAAATTATGTCGAAGAGACTCTTGGAGAACTGCTTGATGGGTTGGTGAAACTCTTTTGCTTGTGCTTCCCGGTTCTCTCTTTTTTTCTTGGCTCCTGGAAGTGTTGTTAAGGTATTTATAGAGGCTGGGTAGATGTTAAGGGGTATTTCAGTAAAATAAAAGAAAAGTTCTTTTTGGCCACTCAATTCTCAAGTCAGCGTTAGGAAGCTGCCCAGACTGGCCATATGCCTCACCGACAGGAAATCAGGTGAAATAATTTTATGGTCCCATTGTGCCCTCGGCTCCAAAGTAAAATAATTTTTAAAATATATATTTATTTATATAAAATTTTATTTGGATTAGTTATTAGCGAACAATCACTTAAAAATGCACCAACAATAAATGAAAACAAAGTCCTAAAAAAATATTATTATTAAAATATTTCATATATCGGGATAGATATCCAGCAATTCTCATACAGTTTTTTCATGAGCCACCAAGGGTAAGATAGGTATTTAGACCTTGCAAAGCATTTTAAATCATTCATGAATTGCTAAATAAATAAAATAATAACATATATATATTGCCTAAATACATTCTTTCATATGTATAGTAACTATGACATGTATTTAATATTTGATCATCCCTTTTAAAAACCATAAATTAAGATGGTTGTTAACCATGGTTTATTGTTGTACTACTTTTTTTTGAAGGGTCAGCAACACCAATAGATTCTTATAAAAAATCATTATATTTCATTGGGATGAAAATAGAAAGTCATTGGTTATCCAATCATAATTTAATTTATTAAAAAAAAATTATTCTAAAGACCACTATCCATCATTATAGTCTAATTAATAAATGATTATAAAACAAAATTTTTATTTATAAAATTACTATAAATAAAATTTATAGTAATTTTATAAATACAAATACTTAAATAAAAATTGTACCAGCTAAGCAGTCACCGATTTTAGTATAAAATTGTTGAAGTTGTGGTATGAATCTAGCAATTTTTATTAAAAAATAAAATTAACATATTAGATTTAAAGTGAAAAAAATTAAATATAATTTTTATGTATATTTTTTATTTATAAAAATTGATTAAATAAGATTCAAATTAAATGATTAACATAAATCTGAATAAAATGTATGATCTGTAAAATATTGAATTAGATTCATTTCAGTTTGATTTTATATATATAGTGTGTATGTGATATGGAGATAGAGGATCTTATTTAATAAATTTTTTATATTTAAAATATAAAAAGACCCTCTTTCGTTGCGAGCACATGGTGTCTACGTGGACGCCATGCATAGTATTGGTCCATCTAGTGTCTTGATTCATGAACTCTCCCTAATGTAGGATAGTTTGGCTGATTTTTGACCTCAAAATCTAAGATTTGAAACCTTAATTTGTTTGAATTGCTTTGTAATTACTGGTCTAATCAGTTGGAGAGATGCAGTGACCGCGAACTTTAATTATAATCAATATTTTGCGCAACAATTACTATTTGCTAATTTTTTCCTTAGTAGATTTTTAGAACTTGATGTGTTCAGTTATGTTTGCATGACTTATTAACATGTTTGTTTCAAATATCTCTCTCTCCCTTTCTTCCTGTTCCAGTTTTACATGTTTTAGTTGGAATTTGTTCCCAAATTTTGTGATTTCTGCTGTATTATTTAACCCTTCAGTGGTCGATATCTATTGAATACATATGAATTTCAACAGATGTTCAAACTAAATCTGGAATTTTGGGTCAGTTGAATCCATGTTCATTTGTTGGTTTACTTGATTTATGAGCTAGTAATTTTATTCCAGCATCACTTTTTTTTTTTTTTTTTTGTACAAGCGGGCGATCACTCCAGTCTTGGTGAGTCAAGCCCGATATATCAAAGTACAAAATTTAAGAAAGCACTAATGGACACGAATAACCCAACAGCCAGCACCAAGGTCCGGAGTGATGGACGACCTGGGCAGCTACCCAATCAACCGCTGAATTAGCTTCCCGGTAAGTGTGCCGAATCTGGACTATATAAGCCTGATGAAGTATAGTCCAAATGTCGCATATCAAAGGGTTGGTAAGCATAGGGTCGCCCGGTTCCTGACGGAGCCAGCGACCACAGTAATAGAGTCCCCCTCAATGATAAGCCTGCGAATGCCTAAGCTACGTATAGCATAAGAGATGCTAGCCCACACAGCATACAGTTCAGCAGCCGGCATAGATAGGTCAAGAAGGCCAAAACCACCAGCCGCCATCAATGACCCATCAAACCCATGGATCACAAAAGCCGAACCAACCAAACGACCTTGAACACTACCATCAAAATTGACTTTGACAAGCCCTAGTGGAGGGGGTTCCTAGGAGATGAAGACCGTACGCCGGTGCGCTGCAGAGGCAGCAGGGGAATCCCAGATGCTAGGGCTATCGGAGTCAAGGGCTGACTGATGAAGGTTGTACTCAGTAGAAAGGGACAAAGGTGTCCTAACAATCCTGTGGGGAGGGTCAATGACATCAGTGAAGATATGCCGATTCTGGAACAACCAGACCTGATAAGCAATATAAGCAGCCAAGGAACTCGACCGTCCGATGTCCCTCCTCATATCCCGTCGAATCAAAGTCAGAAAGGAAGTGCGACACGGGGCACTACTCTCATCCCATGACGATAACCCGCAAGCTGCCAAACCAATTTCGCTCTGCCATAAGTGAAGATAGCATGGTCCGCAGTCTCCTCCACAGTGCCACATAACGGGCACGTTGGTTGGATCGCCATGCCCTCCCAGAAAGCAGGAGCACGTAGGAAGACAGTCCCAAGCCATCTTCCAGATGAATAGGAACTCTAGGGTGAATGGGAAGCCTCCAAATCTGAGACCCATCCAGCGTGTGCCCCGTCTGTAATCTATAAACCTGCATAAGATCCCTGATCGGAGCATAGGTCAAACAGGACCTCCTCCATAATCTAATGTCCAAGGTGTGATCCGAAAGAAGAGGAACAGAGAGAATGTGCTGGTAGAGCTCCGCACCAAAAAGAGTGGCAACAAGGGAAGTATGCCGGGCATTGTGATCCTATACAATTAGGTCAGAGACTCTCATACCACTAGGGATATCAAAGCTGACAAAGGTGGGCCACCGAGTCAAAAGAAGATCAGCCAGCCACGTGTCCCTAAGGACATCAACTGAAACTCCATCACCAATCATCCACGACGTATAGATAGAACAACCGGAGCATAATGACAAACCTCTTTCTAGAAGAAAGAGTAGCCATGGACAGGCTAGGGAGGAGTGTGGGAGGACCAGTCTCTGTATTTAGCACACATGAATAAGCTCCACAGACATTCAGGATCAAGCAGGAATCTTGCATGCCTAGCAATCAGTGCCTCCCGTCTCGCAATGAGGGATTGAATCCCAAGCCCCCCTCTAGATCGGCATACACACAGAGTCCCATGCCAGTAGGTGGATCTCATGGCCATCCTGCATAGAGCTCCAGAGGAAGTCTCTGAACCACCTCTCCATCCTCCTCAAATAAGTCACCAAAATGGCTGCATTAGATAGGATATAGAGAGGAAGAGCAGTACACTGATCGGATAAGGGTAAGCCTAGCCATCATAGATAACCCTATGACTTGCCATCCATCCAATCGATCACGAACACGGCGCTCCAGATCGCTAAAGTCAGAGCAGCGCGGCCTCCTTCTCGTAATAGGACTCCCAAATAAGAGAGGCGATTAGCCTGAGCAAAAATACCCAACATTTGCATGATGGACTCCCACGTAGAAGCTTTGGTCTTCGACTGAAACTGATCATGGATTTATCAGTATTAACTTTCTGACCAGAGGCCCTACAATAAGACTGGATCACTGAAGCAAAAGCAGTAGCATTACTGATAGTGGCCCTCCCTAGTAGGATACAATCATCAGCAAATAACATGTGAGATATCGAGGGCCCTTGGGGACCTGCACTATAAGGAACTAAATAAGAAGCATGCTGGGCCTAATGAAGAGCCCTAGATAAAGCATCAGTGAAAGAATAAATAAGAAAGGGGAGAGGGGGCATCCCTGCCTCAGCCTCACAACAGAATGGAAGTAGTCCGTCTGATTGCCATTAATAACGATAGAGAAGGACGGCCGGTGAACACAGGCCTTGATCCAGGCAATAAAAAGCTCATCAAACCCAAACTCCTGAAGAGAGCGAAAAAAAAAATCCCATCTCACTCTGTCATAAGCTCTCTCATATCTAGCTTGACAGCCATCAGACACTAGCAAGTAGGGGCTCCGTGAATATCATGCATAACCTCTTGAGCTAACAGGACATTATCGGAGATACACCGTCCTGCGAGGAAAGCGCCCTGCTCAAGAGAGTAAGGCGAGGAACCACTAGCCTCAGTCGAGAAACCAAAAGACGAGCGCAAACCTTATATAAGGTAGTACAAAGGCTGATAGGCCGGAAGTGGTGCGGCATAGAAGCATCAGGCCGTTTCGGCACCAGAGTACAAGAGTCCTGTTCCAGTCAGATGGGATAGATCTGGCCATAAAAACTAACTAAATGGCCTGCACCACATCCTGATGCATAATAGCCCAATAGTGGCAAAAGAAGAAAGGAGAAAATAAATATTAAGTCTGTTATCTCAGCCAAGTACTATAGAATCCATGAAAAACTTGACCATCCATGAGGTGGTAGACAGAAAAAATGCCTACCACTAGCCAATTAGACTGCAAAGTAAAATAGGAATTTATTAGTAGCACTGATACACTTTGTTGTACCATTGAAGCCGGACTTTTATAACCACGTTTCTCATCAATTACACATCTCAGGGTTTGCATTCTAATGCATGGGAGTAATCATTAAAATACTAAAATAGCTTCAACAATTTAGTATTTCACTTTAAAAAGATTAGTTAGTAAGGTATTATTTCAATTCTTAGGTCCATATAAGTTCTTGTGTTCTATTTCGTCCATATTCGGTTTGGGATGAAATAAACACCAACATTAGCTTTCACACCTTATTAGACAAATTCTAGAAATTAAACTAGAAATAATTATAGTAGAATGAAGGACTACAATGTGTTTAAACATACGAAGAGAAATACCTTTGAACGAACAATATGATTGATTTGTAACTCAATTTAAATATAGTTTCTATATTGAATAAATCACAAGATTCAATATATAAAAATATAGGTCAAGGTGTCCATCCTGATTTAATTGCACAACAATAAAGTTTAATTTGAGGATTCCAAGAATGGACAGTCTGTGTATCCAACAACAAGATCTGGTGTGTAAAAAGTAAGCCTATTATATTTGTTCAAGGGATTGAACTCAAATCTTTTAGGAAAGTCAGGATTAGCCAAAACAAGCGACCATATGCCACCAAATCAGTAAATCTTTCATCCACAACCTTGTTCCCTTCCTCTCTATCATACCCTCTGCGGCAATAAAAGTTTTCTTGAAAGCCTTTCTCATTGGAAGAAGCCTATGAGGTATTTGATATCCACCATTCACAATAGATATCCTAGGCTCAACCATATGGCAATATAGAACACCATATTTATTCAATGCTTTCACCATGTAAAGCCCAAGGGCTACTAGATTTTAGTCCCAACATTCCATGTAATCGACAAAGGGTGAGAGGCGTATTCCAACTTTGTCAGCTCCAATCTCTTTGACGATCGCTTCGACTATTTCTAAAGCAAAGTGGCATCGATTCTTAGGCTTCCACCATATGTATCAGTCCAATCATTAATGCTATCTTTCATAAATTGTTCAATAAGGTAGCCATGTGCACCATGAATTTTAACCCCATCAAAGCCTATAGATCAGAAGAAAATATCTGTCAAACATTTGTTGTGTTAGTGGTATCATATACATGCAACATGCTTGAGTTTCTCTTTTCCCTTTCCTTTTTTACTTATAGAATTACATGATGAAACATTGACACTAGGAAAGTATATACATTATCAGCTTCAATGGCATTCCTTGCAACGAGTCTAAAATCATTAACGATGTGAGGGATTTCCTCAGTTCTTAGTCTTCGGGGAGGAGAGTACTCTCTGATGGAATCATCGTGTTGGTTTACAGGAGAATCCCCTTGTCTGTGCTGGAAATGGGTGCTTGTCCATTAGTCTGGTAACCTATGTTACATAGGAATATGTTAGGAGTGTATATAATTAGCAATTTTTTTTCTTCTATTTAATATTGTACTACTATGATGGACCAAACATCTGTATAACCAATGTATAAGTATCCAAGATATATCCCTTTGTTGGCAACTCATAAAATAGATGGATAATGTGCAAAGATTTGTGTACATGAATGCCAAGAAATGGATGGTAAATGTTATCCACGTATACTTTCATATTCCATCCGAGTTGGTCTTTGAAAACCTTATTCATCAGTGTTTGGTAGGTTGCTCCTGCATTCTTGTGACCAAAAGGTATTACCTAATAGTAGTAGATGCCCTTCTCGGTCATGAAGGAGGTATGCTCTTTGTCCTCCGGATCATCTTATTTGATTATACCTAAAGAAAGCATCGATAAAGCTGAGGAGCTCATGATCGGACGTAGAATCCACCAACTGGTCGATTTGGGGCAGTGGGATGAAGTGGATGCAGATCCTCCAACTCCCGTTTGCCTTGGATCATCACCACGTTGGCCAACCAATCCAGGTAGTGAGCTTCTCGGATATGTCCGACAACGAGCAACTTGTTGACCTCGTCGTCAATGGCCCTTTGCCGCACAAGAAAAAAACTCCTCTTTCTTTGATGGATTGGGTGATGCTTTGGATTGATGTTGAGCTTATGGGTGATCACCTCCGACGGTATGCCGAGCATGTCTGATGCTGACAGGTGAAGATATCCGAATTGGCTCATAAGAAAGCCAAAAGACTATCCATCCTTCGCAGGAAGAAGTTCACCAACTTGCATCGTCCTTGCTGGGTCGTCTCCAATGAAAATTCAGTAGCCGCTCAGCCGGCTCTCCTCCTTTGCTGAGCTCCCTTGGATCGGGTGCCCCCATGGCCAGTGCAACCGCCGCTTCCTGAGGACTTGAAGCCGCGTGATAGCATGGTAGGACCAAGCTGGTTTTCCCCCACATCTCGCCAATCCCATTACTGGTTGGAATCTGACGAGCAACTGCTTGGTGGAGATAACTGCGTCGAGGAGATTCAGGCCGGGCCAGCCGAGGATGGCATTGTATGCCAAAGGTACTCGGACGACCAGAAACTTCATCAGAACTGTGCTTTGACACGGTGATGTTCTGGCCATCACCGGGAGGATGATCTCACCTTCTACCCTTACTGAGTCACCTATGAAATCGACCAAAGGTGTTTCCATTGGTCGGAGGGAGCTAGGAGACAAGTTTATCCAAACAAATGCGTTGTAGGTAATAATGTTAGCCGAGCCTCTACTGTCAACTAGGATTCATTTTACAGGGTGCTTGGCAATCGTCATCGAAATGACGATGCCATCATTGTTTACATTGTCAATCCCCACCAACTCCCTTTTAGGAAAAGGGGTTACATCATCTAACTCCCCGTCCCCCTTGGCCTTTTGGATGTAGAGCCCACTCCCCAAGAAACCATTCCCACATCTTCTCTGTTGGGGCATTATCAATGTGGGCCTGCGCAGGTGGAGGTCCCATCAGCACCGGAACAGTTGGGGGTCCCTTCTGGATATACTTCTCGAGGTAGCCCCTTTGGATGAGTTTCTCAATGGTGCGCTTCAAACTATAGTAGTTCTTAGTGTCGTGGCAGTAGTCTCGATGGAAATGGCAGTAACGGCTCTTGTCACAGGAAGCTCCTTTCATCATTGGGAGAGGACGCTAAAAATATGGCTCGCCCTCGATCTCCATGAGAATGTGAAAGCGAAAAGCGAGGAGCGGGATGAGCTCATCTTCTCTGGGGGCGAGACTCCGATGCTTGTCATCTGGGTGGCGCAGTGGCTCAGGATTTTTGGGGCAGATGGTCTACTTGGCTCCGACGAGCAAACCTCCTGCTGAATCCCCCATCTGACTCCCTGTGGGTAGAGTCAGTTTCATCGGTGGATATACTTTTGCGCATGAATCCAAGAGCTCGAGTAGGAGCTGGGTGGCTTCTTATCGAGAAGAAAGTAAAAGGAAAGGACAAAGTCCTCGTTTCAATGCCAGAGTCACCACCGCATCGTCTAGATGGTAGACTTCGAGAGCAGCCATTTTGAAATGGGACACGAAGTCTATGAGAGACTCTCCTTCCTTCTTACAGATGGAGAAAAGACTATTCCCACCCGAGAGATCCTTCGACAGACATCTAAGTGTGCTAGAAAGGACCTCTTCAACTGTCGGAAGGAGTCTATGCTATGTGGGGTCAGGCGAAAGTGCCAGGCATGGGCAGCCTTCTGCAGGGTGGTAGAGAAAGCCTTGTACAAGAGGGCATCGGTAGTCCCTTGGACTTGCATGAGAGCCTTGTAGCTCTCGAGGCGATCGAGTAGATCTGTTGTACCATCGTACAGCTCTAGCTGAGAAAGACAAAATCTGGAGGGAACGGGCTCCTTCAGGATACGGCGAGTGAAGGAAGGACGAGTGTCGTAGTCCACCTCCGGCTGGTTGTTGATTTTTCTGCTGAGCTCCTTCAATCGCCGGTGGTACTTGCCAAGCGCTTCTCCGCTTGGTGGTTGATGGTTGAAATCTTCCTCGATGACTAGGAAGATGAAGAAGAAGGATAGGAAGAGCACGAACGGTGATTCCTTCACTTGGGCTCTTCCCAACGCCGTCGCTCAAGGGAGGAGTCGCCCGAGCTATAGACGGGGAGCGTGACCTCTTGAGGGTCTCCTAATGGCATCCTCTGGGTGAGACACGATGGTGGCTAGCCTCTCGCTGAGAAGGTCTCCCCCGTGAGGATTGCTGGCTGGCTGGTGCATCTACCGCAGGTGGTGTAGGAGGTCTGGGCTGGTGTTGGGTAGCTACAAACTGCTGCTCTACAGTCCATGAACCATCGCGGTCAGAGTCTGGACCTATCGAGTGAGTGCGGCCAGTTGTTCATCTTGAGCGGCCGCGGCTGGTGGTGCGGGAGTAGCCAAGGATTAGCAGTGAAAGGATTAATCTCCTACTGCTCTGCCGGTTGAAGGTGCCCCCCAGCATGGCTGATGGAAGCCTCCTGAGCATGTGTCACCACCATTATCGATGTAGAGGAAAAGAAGGCTTGTAGCAGTATTACAGAGCTCTGCTCTCTCCCTTCCTTCTGGCGCGCCAATCTGATGACGCCCGAGGTAGCAGACGTCAGAGGGCTCCGTTAAGTTGTTGATGAAGCTCCTTCCCGATGGGGGACCTGCAAAAAGTCCTGGGGCCGGAGGTTGCTTTGGCGAGAACCCTCCGATGGGCAAGTTAGCAACCGGGGTCATAGCCGTAAGCTTAAGAAAGCTCGAAAAAAAATCTTAGAGAATATTCTCTGAGTGTTTTTGTGTGTGTTGTCACTCTTAGTTGTTCTTACCTTGCTAAGGATCCACCTTACCCTTTTATGGACCCTTGGTTCCGTCTGGGGATCAGCCACGTGGAGTTCCATGGAAGAGAATGTTTGTTAAACTCATGGTGATTACGTGAGTTTGGAGTGGAGGGGCCACCGAGGCTGCCTTGAAGAAGCAAGGGCCGCTAAAGAGCGGGACCGCTTTGGAGTGGAGGGGGCCGCCGAGGCTGTCTTGGAGAAATGGGGGCCGCTGAAGAGCGGGACTGCTTTGAAGAGGAGGGGCCACCGAGGCCGACTTGAAGAAGTGGGGGCCGCTGAAGAGCAAGGCCGCTTTGGAGAGGAAGGGCCACCGAGGCTGACTTGGAGAAGCGAGGGCCGCTTTGGAGTGGAGGGACTGCCGAGCCGCCTTGAAGAAGCAGGGCCGTCTTGATTTCTGTCATCAGTTAGCCCTATTGTTAGCGCTTACGTGGCATCACTGGCCACATTAGGCCTTGCTTGCTGGTTGTCTATTTAATTGAAGAATCGAAAATTAGGATTTAAGAAAGGTTAATGCGTGGTCTTGCTAGCGCAGGAAATCAATCGGTTTTTCGAAGGGTCCTTCATCTATGGGCGGTGACGTGACGTGATTCTTGATCCTTCTTGTTTCTTTTACCTGGAGACAACTTCCCAAAATTTTCATGAACTTTATGTGACTCTTAGCTGGTTTTAGGTTTATCCTTTCTGAATGGCCGAAAATCGTTTGGTGAAAGAAGAAAATGACTGGAAGAGATAATTGTTCTCAGAAAATGGGAGAGCCAGTGCCAATAAAGGCAGATCCCTAGCTCATGGTAGTAAGAGAAAAGTTTTCAAAGTTGCACTAACCACAAATGAAGGCATAGTTGCAACAAAAGTCAAGCACAGTGCATCTTCTAACAACGATAAAATCTTCTAACTAGCTTTAATGTTTATGAGCGCAACACCCCTTGGGCTATTCGTCAGACAGATCACACAAGGTTTACAACATGGTCAAGTTGGTAAACCTTCAAAGATTTCCAAAACAATAGCAATCTATCACAGTCTGTTGGATGGTGTGTGGCAGATGGTGGCTACCTAATAGATCAGACTGAGGCTAGAGTTACACTCTATGTCCTTAAGACAATTTCGTCTGGCAATGGTGCTCACGGTTAGTATGACGATTGTCTCCCATGATACAACAGTCTTCTTTTGATGAAAGCAACACTACAATTCACTAAAAATATTGAACCAAGAATGCTACTCTCTTTTTAATGCACTATTGCTATACTACCCTTAGGAAAGTATGCAAATGCCTAAGAGAGAACTCAATTCGGAATTGAATTGGAATGAATGAAATGAGAGGGTTTAGGGTCCTATTTATAGGTTTTTAGGTGCCCCTTGGAAGCAACCCTATAAATTTAATTTAATTTGAATTCTTTGATTGAAGGATGTGAGGGTTAAGGGCTTATCACCCTTGATATGCCCTTTAGACATCGTGATCTTTAGATCAGGCGATCGGATAAGCCTTTTCATGGTTGTGATCTAAAGATTAGTCGATTAGATAAGCCTATCCTCATCCTGATAAGTCTTTTCATCATCGTGATTGATGATCACATTATCAGATAGGTTTGCACGTCTTTGATATGCCTTTTCATGATCGGACGGGTGCCTTATCACCAACCGTACGATCGAACGGGTGCCTTATCACCAACGACAATCAGACAAGTGCCTTATCACCAACCTCTTGTTGACTGGTCAATTGATGGGTGTGAGCCGTTAGATTGCGATCGCGATCATGATTTGATCACCGCATCTCGATCCTTCATCCGATCGATCAACGATCAGTTCTGATCTTGATCCGATGATCAACGGTCAATTGATCTCAGCCCTTTATCTTGATCGATCAGTCTCTACCATCGGATCCTCATGATCTATAAAAAATTAAAGCCCCTCAAGCTCCTCGCGACGATGCACACGTGCGAAGTGCAAAGTGCACCTACAAAGCGCCCATTATGCTCTTTGCACACGCGCGAGCACGTGCGCGAGGGTGATGCTACGCATCACCATCAAGCTCTCCACTTATGGTGAGCCTAAGGAACTTAAGCTTCAAGGAAGTGGTTTCCATATAAGTGACCCTTCCTTTCTTGATTTTTTCGATGTGGGACTAAATGTCCCCGTAATTTCTCATTCACACGCACAAAGAGGTAATGAGCTTTCAAGGCCCATTAGGGTATTTAGGGTCTATTTTGGCCCATTACCCAACAATCCCCCACATAAATGGAAATTGGACTTAGATCAAAGATCATCAAAGATCAGCAAAGGCAAACCCCCACATAAAAGGATTTTAATGCAAATGAATATGCAGACACACTAAAGAGAGTATAATGGGATGAATTTGTATCGGGATAGGTAGTTTGTGGCTTTGAACCTTCAATAGTGAGTTGTTATCGAGTTTACTTGCTAAAAGGTGAACATGATGTCTTGAACCTTTCAGCGTTTTGTGTAAACTAAGATAATAACAACCACGCAACTTCTTCCCGAGCATTCTTTGGTTCTTATGGTTGTGTTCATTTTAGCCCCGAACAACTCCTGGTCTCATGAGTGCTTCAGAGAATTAAACCTTAAAATTCTCATAGAATTGGCCCAGTTCACACTCACATAGGTGATTCTTATTAAGAGTATCCTGCTATACCCCACATGAATGTTGATGTCATAAGAATCATTAAAAACAATGCTTATCCTAGTACCTTTAGCAGGTAGCACCAATTATCATAGGAATGAGTAGGATTGGACATCCTTCGTGCTATCAAGTCTCTTCATAATTTAGTTGTTCCTTTTGAACCTAGATCTTGGGATCTCCAGTCAGCTAGGTTGGGTATCCACTATGAAGATTTTTCAGTTATAGGTTTTAAACCTATTCCCTCGATAAACAGTTTACTTGATCTCTTGGCAACCCCTTTGTTAATGGATCCGCTAGGTTTTTTTTTGACTGAACATAGTCAATAGAAATTACACCAATTTCAAGTAACTGCTTAATGGTATTATGTCTGTGACGTATATGTCTAGACTTACCATTATACATCTTATTCTGTGCTCTGCAAATTACCGATTGACTATCACAATGTATGCATATTGCAGACACAGGCTTTGGCCAACATGGAATATCTTCTAAAAGGTTTCGAAGCCATTCTGCTTCTTCAGCAGCTTTTTCTAAGGCAATAAACTCAGATTCCATAGT
This sequence comes from Calamus simplicifolius, assembly GCA_900491605.1. Classification (NCBI taxonomy): domain Eukaryota; kingdom Viridiplantae; phylum Streptophyta; class Magnoliopsida; order Arecales; family Arecaceae; genus Calamus; species Calamus simplicifolius. Next base: position 904,100 of record UESW01004326.1, on the reverse strand, counting down.
GGATCGAGCTATACATGTTTGTTTAGAAGATTTTTATGTTACAGCACCTCCTCCTAAGGTGAATACATATCCACTTGTGGATTTTGTATCTTCTGTGTTAGATATCCAATTTGCATCACTGTATCCTTCTAGTACAGCTGGATATCTTGAATAATGTAATCCATAACTTAGGGTATATCGCAGATATCTTAATACCCTTCTTAAAGCTGTCCAATGATTTGGACCTGGATTACTTGTAAATTTACTCAACTTATTGACAGCATATGCTATGTTAGGACGAGTGCAATTCATGACATACATTAAATTGTCAATTATATGTGAGTATTCCAATTGAGATATGGATTCTCCGTATACTTAGCCAAATGTAGATTAACATCTACTGGTACCGGGCTAGTATCATACTTTTTATACTTATTTAATATTTTCTTAATATAATGAGATTGAGATAATATTATTTCTTCAGATGTTCTAGTGATTCGAATCCCTAGTATAACATTGCAACACCCATATTTTTCATGTCAAAATGTTTGATCAACATTTTCTTTGTCTGTTTAATCATTTCAGTATTACTACCAATGATTAACATGCCATCTACATATAAGCAGATTATCACATACCCTTCAGGCAGGGTTTTGGCATATATGCATTTGTCACATTCATTTATTTTGAATCCATTTGATAACATGACATTATCAAATTTTATATGCCATTGCTTAGGTGCTTGCTTTAATCCATATAAGGATTTACAAGTCTACACACCTTCTTTTTTGTCCTGAAACAATAAATCCCTCAGGTTGTTCCATGTATATTTCTTCATCTAATTCACCATTCAGAAAAGCAGTTTTAACATCCATTTGATGAATTTCAAGATTGTTAATTGCTGCAAAAGCGATTAACATTCTTATAGATGTTATTCTACTTACTGTGAATAGGTATTAAAGAAGTCTATACCTTCTTTTTGTTTGAAGCCCTTAGCCACTAATCTGGTTTTATACTTATCAATTGATCCATCAGCCTTTAGCTTTTTTTAAAAAATTCACTTGCACCCTAAAGGTTTCATACCAGATGGTAAGTCTACCAACTCCCAGGTATGATTGTGCATGATGGACTCAATTTCACTATTAACAGCTTCTTTCTAAAAGGGTGCTTCTGGATTAGACATTGCCTTCTTGAATGTCTGAGGTTCATCTTGTAACATATAAGTTACATAATCAGGACCAAAAGACTTTGCAACTCTTGGTCTCTTACTGCGTCTGGGTTCATCTTTAGGATATTCTTCCTGATGACTACTACTAGCAGTATTATCATAAGTTCTTTTATTTGAACTTATTTCTAATTTCCTTTTACTTGGAAATATATCTTCAAAGAATGTTGCATTCCTTGATTCTATGATTGTATTTTTCTGTATATCAGTTATATCTGATTTATACACAGGAAAGTATATGCACTACTATTATGTGCATAACCGATAAATATACAATCAACAGTTTTAGGTCCTATTTTGACCTTTTTGGGGTCCGGAATAGCTACTTTAGCTAGACACCCCCACACTCTTAAGTAATTGTAAGAAGGCTTCTTTCCTTTCCATAACTCATATGAGTAACTTCCTTCTTCTTAAGAGGTATTTTATTAAGAATGTGATTTGTTGAGAGAATTGCTTCTCCCATAAATTCTGTGTACCAGAATTTATTATCTAGCATTCATCATTTCTTTTATGTGCGTTTTTACGTTCCGCAATTCCATTAGATTGAGGTGAGTAAGGAGCAGTAGTTTGATGAATAATGCCATGCTCTTGATAGAATTCGTCAAAAGGTGCATCGTATTCACCACCTCTATCACTCCTTATGCATTAATCTTTTTCCCAAGTTGATTTTCAACTTTATTCTTATAACATTTAAACATTTCTAAGGCCTCATCCTTAGACTTTAGTAGATACACATAGCAGTATCTAGTTGAATCATCAATAAATGTTATAAAATACTTTTTACCTCCTCTAGTTTGAACTGACTTTAAGTCACATAGATCACTGTGAATTAAGTCAAGAGGTTCAGTATTTCTTTCAACTGATGGAAATGGTGTTTTTGCTAACTTAGCTTCAACACACACTTCACACTTGTAATGTGAATCGATTTCATGATTAGGTAATAATTCTAATTTCATTAGTTTTTGTAATGAATTAAAATTTACATGTCCTAATTTATCATGCCATAAACAAGAAGAGTCAATCATATAAGCAGAAGAAGAAGCTTTATTTATTTCAAGGTTTCTGTGTACAGTCATTACATTCACCTTGAATAATCCATTATTCAAGTAACCCCTTCCAATAAATATCCCCCTTTAGTGAGTACAAATTTATCAGACTCAAAGACCATCCTAAAGCCATGTTTGCTTAGGAGGGAGCCTGATATAAGATTCTTCCGGATGTCAGGGACATGTAGCACATCATTAAGTAGAAGCTCCTTGCCAGATGTTATCTTCATAACGATGCGGCCAAGTCCTTCTATCTTGGATGTAGCGGAGTTAACCATGACCAAATTTCTGCCATTGATAGGAGTATATGATGAGAACAAACTCTTATCAGAGCAGACATGTCTGGTAGCTCCAGTGTCGATGTACCATTCATTTGCTTTGTCAACCATGTTTGCTTCAAATACAATAGCTGACAGCATCATCTCGAAATGGTGTACTTTGGATAGGGTTTCAGTAACGTTGACTTCTTTCTTTTCTTTGTCCTTGAAACGGCGGTCCTTGGATTTGTGTCCTTGCTTTCCACAAACAAAGCACTTTCCCTTGAATTTATATTTCTTTGGATTGCCCTTCTTCTATTTAAAGCCTTCGCCTGGAAACTTGAATTTCTTTCTTCCTTCTATGAGGTTGGCCTTTGGCTTAGCATGTTGTCCTCCTGTCTTCTTGTCTTGGCTCTTATTGTCCTCCTCGATCCTCAGGCGGACAATTAGGTCTTCAAGTCCCATCTCCTTCGGCTTATGCTTCAGGTAGTTCTTGAAGTCCTTCCATAGTGATGGTAGCTTCTCTATGATGGCAGCTACCTAGAATGACTCACTGAGAGACATTCTCTCTACATGTATCTCATGCAGGATGATCTGGAGCTCTTGGACTTGCTCCATAATAGTTTTGGTCGATCATTTTGTAGTCTAAGAACCTTTCAACCATAAACTTCTTGTGTCCAGCATCCTCTCTTGTACTTTTTATCCAGGGATGCCCATAACTCCTTAGCAGTAACAATACTACTGTACACATTGTACAGGGTATTGTCCAGACCATTCAGGATGTAGTTCTTGCAAAGGAAGTTGGAGTGCTTCCATGCCTCCACCGCAGCAATGACTTGCTTGTCGGTCTCCCCTTCCTTCAGGACAACGGATCTTCATTCAGCACTCTGACCAGATTTAGAGTTGTGAGGTAGAACAATATTCTGTTGCCACCTCTTGAAGTCTATGCCAGAGAATTTCTCCGGTCTCTCGGATTGAACGGATGCCGTCATAGTAGCCATTTGCAGCAGCACTTCCGTGGTAGCAGCGAGATTGTCTTAAGATTGTTGGTTGGTGTGTGGCAGATGGTGGCTATCTAATAGATCAAACTGAGGCTAGAGTTACACTCTATGTCCTTAAGACAATTTCGTCCCACAATGGTGCTCACGGTCAGTATGACGATTGTCTCTAAGGATACAACAGTCTCCTTTTGATGAAAGCAGTACTACAATTCACCAAAAATATTGAACCAAGAATATTACTCTCTTTTAATGCACTATTGCTATACTACCCTTAGGAAAGTATGCAAATGCCTAAGAGAGAACTCAATTCGGAATTGAATTGGAATGAATGAAATGAGAGGGTTTAGGGTCCTATTTATAGGTTTTTAGGTGCCCTTGGAAGAAACCCTACGAATTTAATTTAATTTGAATTCTTTGATCGAAGGATGTGAGGGTTAAGGGCTTATCACCCTTGATATGCCCTTTAGACATCGTGATCTTCAAATCAGGCGATCGGATAAGCCATTTCATGGTTGTGATCTGAAGATCAGCCGATCAGATAAGCCTATCCTCATCCTGATAAGTCTTTTCATCATCGTGATCTAATGATCACATTATCAGATAGGTGGTTGCATGTCTTTGATATGCCTTTTCATGATCAGACTATTGACTTATCTCCAACCATACGATCGGATGGGTGCCTTATCACCAACCGTCTTGTTGACTAGTCAACCGATGGGTGTGAGCCATTGGATCGCGATTGCGATCATGATTTGATCACCACATCTCGATCCTTCATCCGATCGATCAACGATCAGTTCTGATCCTGATCCGATGATCAATGGTCAATTGATCTCAGCCCTTTATCTTGATCCGATCAGTCTCCACCATCGGATCCTCATGATCTATAAAAATATTTAAAGCCCCTCAAGACGATGCGAACGTGCGAAGTGTAAAGTGTGCCTACAAAGCGCCCATTGCGCTCTTTGCACATGCGCGCGCGCGTGCGCGACACTTGTGGTGAGCCTAAGGAACTTAAGCTTCAAGGAAGTGGTTTCCATATAAGTGACCTTTCCTTTCTTGATTTTTTTGATATGGAACTAAATGTCCCTGCAATTTCTCATTCACACGCACAAAGAGGTAATGGACTTTCAAGGCCCATTAGGTATTTAGGGTCTATTTTGCCCAACAGTCAGCGCTACATCATTAGCAAATATGAACTGACCATAAGCGATATCAATTGGAAACTAAAGAGGGCAGCAAATGAGGAGAATTGAATTGCAAAAAATTGATAATAAATCTGAAAGCAATTTTTATTCTTAGCAACAGCCAATGCTCTTATGAGGTGCAAATTTTGTAAAATAAAAAAAGAGAAGCATCGTATGGATACCATTCCCAACCATTTCTTATCGGTTTTCTCATGACTTTTGTGCATTTCCATATGCCTTTCTTATGATTTGGAAACTTACTTCCTGCTAAATGTTTGCAATATTGTTTCCAAGTCAATTGCTAAAGTAGCATCAATGAACAGAGCAACTAATAGTGCGTTCGAATTAAGTTATTTGGTCCGTTTAGTGTCTTGATTCATGAACTGTTGCTAATGTAGGACAGTGGCTGATTTTTTACCTCAAAATTTAAGATTTGAAACCTTAATTTGTTTGAACTGCTTTGTAATTACTGGTCTAATCAGCTGGAGATGCAATGCACGGTGAACTTTATATTTAACATTTTGAACGACAGTTACTATTTGTTAATTTTTCCCTTTGTAGATTTTTAGAACTTGATGTGATCAGGTGTTTGCATGACTTATTAATATATTTGTTTCAAATCTTTCTCTCCCTTTTTTTCTGTTCTAGTTTTACTTGTTTTAGTTGCAATTTACTCCCAAATTTTGTGATTTCTTCACTATTATTTAACTTTTCAGTGATTGATATCTATTGAATACGTATGAATTTCAACAGATGTTCAACCTAAATTTGGAATTTTGGATCAGTTGAATCCATGTTCATTTGCTTGGTTTACTTGATTCATGAGCTAGTGATTTTATTCTAGCATCACTTATTGAAATAATTAAGTCTGTTATCTCAGCCAAGAAACTATAGAATCCATGAAAAACTTGACCATCCAGTCCTAGACATAAAAAATGCCTACCGCCTGCCAATCAGACAGCAAAGTAAAACGGGAATTTATTAGCAGCACCAATACACTTTGTTGTACCATGCATTAATCTAGACTTTTATAGCCACGCTTCTCATCAATTACACATCTCAGAGTTTGTGTTCTAATGCCCGGAAGTAATCATTAACAAACTAAAATAGCTGCGACAATCAAATATTTCATTTTAAAAAGACTAGTTAGCAAAGTATTATTTTAACTCTTAAGCCCTATATAAGTTCTTAAGTTCTATTTCATCCATAACCGATTTGGGATGAAATAAACACCAATATTAACTTTCACACCTTATTAGACAAAATTCTAGCCATTAAACTAGAAATAGTTATAGTAGAATGAAGGATTACAATGTGTTTAAATATGTAAAGAGAAATACCTTTGAACGAACAACATGATTGATTTGCAACTCAATTTAAATATAGTTTCTATATTGAATAAGTTGTAAGATTCTATATTGAATAACTCAACATCCTGATTTTATTATACAATAATGAAGTTTAATTTGAGGATTCCAAAAATGGATAGTCTATGTATCCAACAATAGAATCTGGTGTATAAAAAGTAAACCTATTATACTTGTTCAATGGTGCATTAAGCTCAAATCTTTGAGGTAAGTCAGGATTAGCCAAAAACAAGCGACCATATGCCACCAAATCAGTGTAGCCTTCATCCACAACCTTATTCCCTTCGTCTCTATCATACCCTCCTGCAGCAATAAAAGTTTTCTTGAAAGCCTTTCTCATTGGAAGAAGCCCATGAGGTATTTGACGTCTCCCATCCACAATGGACATCCTAGGCTCAACCATATGGCAATATAGAATACTGTATTTATTCAGTGCCTCCACCATGTAAAGTCCAAGGGTTACTGGATTTGAGTCCCAACATCCGATATCATTGGCAAAGGGTGAGAGACGCATACCAACTTTGTCAGCTCCAATCTCTTTGACGATCGCTTCGACTATTTCTAAAGCAAAGCGGCATCGATTTTCTAGGCTTCCACCATATGCATCGGTCCGATCATTAACGCTATCCTTTATAAATTGTTCAATAAGGTAGCCATGTGCACCATGAATTTCAATCCCATCAAAGCCTATAGATCGAAAAAAAATATATGTCAAACATTTGTTGCATTAGTAGTATCATATACATGCAACGTGCGTGAGTTTCTCTTCTTCCTTCCTTTTTTTACTTGTAGAATTACATGACGAAACATTAGTACTGGGAGAACGTATACATTACCAGCTTCAATAGCATTCCTTGCAGCAAGTCTAAAATCGTTAACGATATGAGAGATTTCCTCAGTTCTTAGTCTTCGAGGAGGAGAGTACTTTTCATTCGAATCATCATGTTGGGTTACAGGAACAATCCCCTTGTCTGTGCTGGAAATGGGTGCTTGTCCATTAGGCTGGTAACCTATGTTACACAGTAACAAGTTATGAGCGTATATAATTAGCAATTTTTTTTCTCCTATTCTAAGACTGCACTACTATAAGGGACCAAACAACGGTGTAACCAATGTATAGGTATCCAAGATCCATTCCTTTACTAAAGATTCATAAAATAGATGGATAATGTGCAGAGATTTGTGTGCATGAATGCTAAGCAATGGATGATAAATGTTAATGGCTGTGCAAACGAATCTCATATATTACTAGAGTTAAAGGACTTAACCTTGTTGATTGGATATTTTGGTGGTCTAATTTAACATTGTAAAGGGTAAAAATAGTTGCATGTGGATGTGCTACTGTAGCAGAGAACAATACCATAATTAGAAGCCCTCCCAGCATGCCAAATTTGGCAGAAGAACACCCCGCCCTTGTCATGGACGGCATCCACAATAGGCTTCCAAGCTTCCACCTGCTCCTTTGTCCATATCCCAGGAATTTCCGGATATCTAACCAAAAATTGACACAAAATCAAAGGAAACAATCATGAGGCCATGGGAGCTTTGCCTTCAAAAATAGTAGATTAAGCAATGTTTTGAAAATCGAACTGGATCGACGAGTCCAATCAGTTCAACCAAAAATCAATCATCAATCCAATCCAATTATATTATTAAAATTGACTTTTATATGACTCGATAAAAATCGAAAAAACTTATTGAATTGGTCGGATTTCAACTGGTCCAATCCGATTTTTAGATTTTTTAATTTTTTATTTAAATTATATTTAAATTATTTATTTTATATTATTAAATTAAAATTTAATTATAATATTATTCGATTCGATCAAACTGATTTATTCGATCGAACCGATTGACCTGCGATCCAAATATTAAGATAGTTCATTGTCCGATCTATTTTTCAAAACATTGAGATTAAGTGAAGAATTGAACATTTGATAGGATTTTATGAAGTCTTTGCTTTAGAATGGACACAATAGAATGGACTAAATCGTTTAGTAGTCATACCCTTGAGCCGTGTCTGAGACCGCGGTGGCTTCGGCTATGAGAAAGCCTCCTTTGCTTGTCCTTTGAGAGTAGTATACGATAGCATGTGGTTGTGGAACATTACCAAAGGATCTTGATCTCGTTAATGGTGCCAAAACAATCCTGCATACAATGAAAATGAAAATAATACTACTTTATATTAAAAAATTAAGTAGAATTAAATACTAATGTATAATGTTGCAAATTTTTTTTTTTTTTTTGGTTAACATCTAGTTTCTCTTCAAATCACAGGAATGAGCAGGTTTTGGATTTTTTTTTTCCTTAAGCCCATTTTGTTCAGAAATTCAGGAAAATATACATACCATTTATTTGAAGAGGCTAAGTTAAGTTGGATCATAAAAAAACGTTGGGAACCATTTTACTCTAATTTCACTCAGAAAAAATTATTAGTATAAGAAATGCCATGCTTTTGGTATTCTCATTTTAAAAAAATGATGCTAAATAAAGTTTCTTTCCGCAAAGAGTTTTCCATATAAACTGGCCGACCTTATGAATTGTAATATATAAATATTAAATTCATGGGCGTAGAAGAGAAATCGCTGCTTTCACATGGATAGAAGAATTATTCTGGTACTCAGAGGTGTAACTGGGAAAAATAATTTAGGAGAAAGAAAAGATGGTTGTCAAATATGCCTTGCCGAATTATTGGCATAATTTATCCCCTCTCTTTGATTTGGTATCGCCAACTTATGCACAATTATAAACCTCTTGAAGAGATTTATTTAACATACAAACGTGAATGGACTTGACAGAATATTGTGAAGAAGAAAGAAAGAATGAATTGGTGGTTATTTGATTCGAATGAACGACGTATTTGCGACTGTGAAAATCAAGTGAGAAGGTATATACTGACCTATGAGAAAGATCAAATTTGCCCATCTTGTATGGAGTTAGAAGAGGGATGGCTGCCATTGGAAAAATTATGCAGAAGAGACTTTTGGAGGATTGCTTGATGGGTTAGTGAAACTCTTTGCTTTTGCTTCCCCGTTCTCTCTTTTTTCCTTGGCTTCTCGGAAGTGTTTTTAAGTTATTTATGGAGAGGCTGGGTGGTTGTTAAGCTGGGTAGTTCCTAAGGGTAATATTTTGAAAATTGGAATTGAACCGGTTCTTCACGACTCGATCGATTTAATAATTTTTTTTAATTTTAATAAAATTATATAAAAATTAATTTTAATAATAAAATTGTATCGAATCGGTGATTATTTTCAATGTTAAAGACCATTCAGCGTAAAATAAAAGAAAAAAGTTTCGTTTTTGCCACGCAAGTCTCGGGTCAGCATCTCGAACGCTGGTACCAAACACCTGACCGCCATGGAATGCATCGAATGTAGCCGAGTTCTCGTTCAAGAAACAAATGAAACTTCATTTCATCTTTTTAAGCTGCCTTCGGTGTCATTGTTTACGTGATGGCCAGCGCGGCGTTCGGATGACGCCGAATTGGCGCCGTTATTGGCTCAATGTTCACGAATACTCCTCCCCGATTGCCGAGTCTTTCGTCATCGCTTATGTCAAAACGGCGGAAAACAAAACAAAGCGAAAACCAACGTCAACAATTCAGCAAAGAAAATGTCCAAAAAACTGCCTGCGAATTTGGTTTGATGGTTGTTGGCTACGCAATGACGTAGACATGGAGGCCAGAGAATCTAGTATAAAATTGTTGAGGTTGTGGTATGATGGGCAATATCTAGCCATTTTTATTATTAAAAAAAAAGATCAAAATTAAGATGTTAGATTTGAAGTGAAAAAAAATTAAAGGTGTTTTTTTTTGCATACATTTCTATTTATAAAAATAAGTTAAATGAGATTAAGATAAATAACTAATATAAGATCAAACATATTTTCTAGCAAACTTTTTTACTTTCATTCACCAAACATATTTTCACAAATGTCTTCTATAAAAATGAAAATGAAGAAGGAATCCATTCTCAAAACCAAATACACCTTCAATAGTTTTCGAATTCATTGAAGAATTTTTATTCATCAAATAAAAATATTTTTATTAACATAAATATATGTAATATAAAATAAATTTTGTTGCCGCCGGAATCCGTCCTCCGACTCGGACGCGATCGATCCTCAGGGAGTGGGGTGCGGCGGACCTGCAAAACAGGAAGCCCACACGCGGAGGGACGTCGGGGGTGGTCCTCCACGGAAGGCCCTCCGACGCTCAAGTCAGTGAGGGAGGAATCGGCGATCAACCAGACAATGGGGAGGTGGATCTCTCCGGGAGACCTCTCCAGGAGGCGGCCAATCGGAGACTCTGGCAGGGGCAGAGCACCGACGAGCTGCCGGGAGAGAGGAATGGCTCCAGGGTTTTTGTGCGTCAAGAGTCGCATACCTGAAGGAATCTGTCAATCTGATATTTATAGACCATCACCTGGGGACTTGAGCATCTTCTGGAAGGTTCTGGGGTTGTTACGATACGGGGACAGACAGAATCAGGCCGTTGTGGGGCCGTTAGAATCCACGCCTGGTTTGTTGAGGGATCGACGGCTGGGAGAGCTTCGTGATGTCTTGGGATCTGGGTGAGTAGACCTGGGGCGGTTACAATAGGTCTTAGACCACGTCTTAACATGATTCCCTGCCTAAGGTGCTGCTCGGGTAAGCTTGAGCTCTCCCGCGTCAGGTTCCGCGGAGGTAGACGCCAGGGCGTGGATCGCTAGGTAGTGGCGGGCTACGGAAGCCCGGAAGAGGCCGAGCTACGGAGGCCCGGAGGAGGCCGAGCTACGGAGGCCCGGAGGAGGCCGAGCTATGGAAGCCCGGAAGAGGCCGAGCCACGGAGGCCCGGAGGGGGCCAAGCCACGGAGGCCCGGAGGGGGCCGAGCCAGGGAGGCCCGGAGGAGGCCGAGCCATGGAGGCCTGGAGGGGGCCGAGCCAGGGAGGCCCGGAGGAGGCCGAGCCACGGAGGCCCGGAGGGGGCCGAGCCAGGGAGGCCCGGAGGAGGCCGAGCCACGGAGGCCCGGAGGGGGCCGAGCCAGGGAGGCCCGGAGGAGGCCGAGCTATGGAGGCCCGGAGGAGGCCGAGCCACGGAGGCCTGGAGGGGTCGAGCCAGGGAGGCCCGGAAGAGGCCGAGCTACGGAGGCCCGGAGGAGGCCGAGCTACGGAAGCCCGGAAGAGGCCAAGCTACGGAGGCCCGGAGGAGGCCGAGCTACGGAGGCCCGGAAGAGGCCGAGCTACGGAGGCCCGGAAGAGGCCGAGCTACGGAGGCCCGGAAGAGGCCGAGCTAGGGAAGCCCGGAGGGAGACGGCGGGGGGAGGTCAGCCTTAGCCGCCTCGCACGGATATCAATGCAATGACGATTTTACCCCCCAACACATGCCCTCCACTCCCTATTCGAAGCGTAGGTTCGGGCGTAGGGAGTATAAGCTCAAGTGGCGCGCCCCGGATGGGACGTCTTGGCCTAAACAGCCCGTGCAATGATGCCCTAATTAATGCGATAGGGCCATCGTACCTTCGGAGGTAAGGCTCCTCCACTAGCGACGGTTGAGATCGTGCCGTGCCGCGAATCCCGATCGATATGGAGGTTTGTCGAGGCGATTCCGGACGCCTCGAATGGGACGTCCCGCCTCCCCAGGGCGGTTCCTTGGCGGAGAAGCGAAGTGACAGCTGCCCTATATGTATATATATACGCACATGTGTGCATGTTCGCGGCGTCTTCTTACCTTGTTTTCAGAATAGCATTGGCCTCTCATCCTCTCCAGCGTTCACCGTTTTCGCCCAGGATTTCCCTCACCGAGATGGCGATGAGCCTGAAGATGTGGCCTCAGAAATCGTTGCTGAGGATTTGGGAAGGATTCACCAGAGGTATGGTCTGCCCCTGGATGTAGTTTTGCGGTGCGGGACTTGAAGATAGGGTTACCCGGGATTAGAGTCTGGAGTCTTTATCTATGAGGATAGTTTTAAGGCGGGTTTTCGTTTTCCTCTCCATCCCTTGGTGAAGGAGATCATGACCCATTACAACATCTGTCCATCGATGGTGGCTCCAAATAGTTGGCGGAACATCGTCGGATTCATTTCGATGTGTCACCAGATTCAAGTTGTTGCAACTCTCCCCCTTTTCCGCACCTGCTACCACTTGACTCCTGGGAGGAAATCGGAGTGGACCTCTATCGGGCCCGGAGGTCTTTTAATGTCATCGCGGATAAGCCTTCTTCCATCAAGGGGTGGAAGAGCCGATTCGTGATTGCGGAGGGGAACATCGGTTCCGATTTCCCTCGGCGATGGGGGGAAGTTGCGAGGGATGCAGAGACGCATCCGGCCTTATCGGCGCAGGAGGAGAGGGACCTGGATGTCCTTCGTAATGGACAGGTATTTTCGGCTAACGACCTGTTATCGGAGGGGGCCCTCTTCGCAGCCGGGCTCAGCCCTCTGGATCCACAAGGTGAGTCCCTTTCGTGCCTTGTATCTTTTTTCGATTGGTGCGCTTGATTCTGAGTACGTGTGCTTTGATGTGGCAGCCGCAAGGTCGGCTTTGTCGAGCCTCTCCAAGAGGAAGAGAGGAAAGCGCCCAGGGGAAGGTAGCGGCGCGGACAGCGGCCGGCCCGAAAAAGGGCTCATGCTTCCGCAGGAGCCGCCGGATGTCGGGGCAGTTATGGCAGAAGCGTCGGGGGCGAAGGAGAGCCCGGGGAGGGAGGTTATGGCCTCCGACGCTCTCGTGTTGAGATATCGGACAGTTCAGACGAGGCTCCGATGGCTCGTCCGACGCGTCCCCCTGAAAGAGGAAGTGGCGGCGGGTTTAGAAGAAGGGACCGCTATCGAGGGGGTTCAGGGGAACTTTCCCTCGGTCCCCTGCGGGGGAACACGGTAGCAGTGAGGCAAGTCAGGCTGAGGCTTCGGGGGAGCCTGTGGAGGAGACGCAGCGGTGGAACAGGCCGGGACGGAGGGCCTGGTGGCGGACACAGGATGGCGGTCGTCGAGAAAGAAGCGCCGAAGGAGGGGACGCAGCAGGGCGGGAGCCCGGCATTGGGGGCTTCTTCGAGAAAGGTTTTGGGGAGGCTGGCGCTTGGGCTAGCCGAATTATCTGAAGAAACCCAAGCCAGGGCCTTGATGGAGGAGGCTGGGAGTTGAAGGCCTCTCAGCGGGGGTCACCCAGGCCGGTCCCTCAGCGGGGTTGGTCAACCCAGCAGTTCGACGCTAACATTGAGGAGGCGTTTTCCGCCATGATAGGTCGGCTTTGTATCCGGGCGGATCCCTCGGCGGACAAGTTTGCCGACCTGGGATTGGTCGATGCTGCGTTCGGGCAGCAAGGCATGGCTGAAAGTATCCATCTCTTCCGACATTGATAACACAACCTTGATGAGGATGACCCGGGCTTATGCCTCGCGGGTAAGTCACTTTTCTTGTGCGATAGATGTTTCTCCATTGACCCCGTCGTGGGCTCTTATCAATTTTTGCTTTTGCAGAGTGTTTGCTTTCCCGGGCGATTTGCTGGCGCCTGAGTTTGGCGACGGGGGCCAGTGTCCAGGCCCGGAGGGAGAATGTTGAGCTCCAGTCGCGGCTGAAGGTGTCTGAGCAGTTCGAAGAGCTCATGGACACAATGGATAGGAACTCGAGGGCGGCTAAGGGCGGCACATCAGGCTGCCGTGGACGAGGTGTCCAAGCAGAAACGCAGGGTGGAGGAGTTACAGGGACTCCTGGCGAAGAGCAACGATGCATGCCGGGAGCTGGCCAGGATCGAATCAAAACACTCCGCGGAGGTGGCGGCGATGCGGCGGGAACACGGCGAGAGTTTGAGCCGGCTGAGGAGAGAGGCCGACGATGAAGGAAGGCGCCTGGCAAGAATGCTGGACGAAATGGAGGAGAAATTGAAACGGCGTGATGGTGAAATTGCCGACTTGAAGGAGAATGCTAGGTGGCATCAAGGGATGATGACTCGAGTGAGCAACGAGTTGTCGCAAGCTCGTGGGGAGATTGAAGCCGGACAATCGAAGATCAGTACCCTGCAAGAGAGGGTCGAGCTGGTCGGCGCTGACAGGACAAGAGCCCGGAGTGAGGCCGAGGAGCTGGCCAAAAGGTTGGCCAGGCGAGAGGGGGAGGTATGTTTCCATTTTACCCTCTTTATTTTTCTACTGGCTCTTGTGACGCCGATTGATTTGACTTTTTCAGATGGCGAGGATGGGTCGGAGATTCGGGCTCTCCAAAGTGTGCTTGCGTCCACTCGCAGTAGGAGCTCGGAACTCGAGACACGGGCTAGCGAGCTTGAGGAGCAAAACGCCATTTCGAAGGCCCAAGTCGCAGAGGCCGAGAAATGGGTCGCTGAGGCCAACACGCAGCTTGCCATACTTAAGGGGCGGCAAGACGCTATGAGCGTAGACGCGTTCCGTTACGGGATGGAAGAGTGTAAGCAGAGGATACTCAGCGGGCACCCGGAATGGGACCTTTCTTTTCTGAGCGTCGAAGACTCCGAAGACGGCGAGTCCGAAGAAGAAGACGAAGATGAATGTGTCGATGTTTCTGACTCCGAGCTTGGCGTGCCCCTGGTCCCAGCGAAGCCGTAGCCTCTGAGGGACGGTCGCAAACTGCACAGAGGGGGTGAAAACATCAGAGAAGGGTGAGCCTAGCCGCGCACCTGCAGATGTGACTGAGGGTATTCCCAAAGCCGGTGGGGCTCCTGGCTCTTAGGAGCTGCTCCTTGTATCTTTCCCTTCAAACATTTGTTTGACATTTCGCAGCAAAGGGATTTCCTGTTTTTATCTGAGTGTTTTTCCTGCGCGACTCCGCTGTTGCTTAGCCTTGCCTCAATGATGAGTGGCCCATGGCTCGCTGATATCCTTCGGCCGCCTTTAATTCGAGACCGGGAAAGTGTATTGGCTCGGGCCGATAGGCGAAATAGGTCGATTTGAGCCGATGAACAAAGTGGATCGGCTAGGACCGACGGCGAAATAGGTCGGGTGGGGCCGATGGATAAATAGGTTGGCTGGGGCCGACGGATAGATAGGTCGGCTGGGGCCGACGGATAAATAGGTCGGCTGGGGCCGACGGATAAATAGATCGGCTGGGGCCGACGGATAAAATAGGTCGGCTGGGGCCGACGGATGAAAATAGGTCGGCGTAGGCCGACAGAAAGAATAGGTCGGCTAGGGCCGACAGGCAAAAATGGGTCGGCGTGGACCGACAGAAAGATGGATCGGCCGGGGCCGATGGAATAATATAGGTCGGCTGGGGCCGACGGACAAAAATGGGTCGGCTGGGGCCGACGGATAAGAATAGGTTTTCATGCCTCCTGCCGTCCTGCCAGCGCCCTGCTGTCTCGCAGGCAACTCGGTTTTTACTTTACTAGAAGTGGTGATACGGCAGAGTGGAGGACATAAAGCTGCATCGGAGCTTTCCGGAAGGCGCTCTTTTCCCATGCGGGTTGCTTTGTCGTGATGCGTACGCAACCGCCTATCACTGGAGGGTACTATTCTCGAAGGACGATTTTCTGAGCTCGTCGGTTTTCGAAGTGTCAGTGGGCGATTTCTGGCATTTAATGAACGCGATTCGGGATCGGATGGGGATCTTCGTACACGTCCAGGTTCAGGCGGTGGGCTCGGCGCGTAGTGGGGTGCTGCGTTTATTCTGAGGGGCCATGTGGAGGCGTGGGACAGGTGTTTGAATCCCGGGACTCTCAGCTCTGATGGCTCGTCCCGAGTCTTTCCTGCCTATAAAAAGGTTGGGCCACCGATATCCCGGTTGGGCCGCCGAGATATCGTCCTGACTTGGGGCCAGTCGCAACTATTGGTCCGTGTCGATGGGCAATTATCGGCCCTAACCAACTAGGACGCAATTACGACTGTCTGGTTGCCCAAGTTTTGTATTCGCCTTTGTTTTATGCATTTCAATGCTTTTGTAAAGCCTGTGAGGCATTTGTAATTGATCATGATTGGCAATAAAGAGAGTTTTATTCTGTGCCTCAATCTTATCTTTTCTTGTGCCGAGCCCCCTGTTATTTGTTGTTTGTGGGGCATAAAGGAAGCCCGCTCGCCCTTAGACGAGGATCTCATGTCGCCCGAACTGAACGAGGTTCGTACGCGGCGGTGCAGAGATCGTTCGGTGAAATGTGCTCCTTGCTTAGGTCAGGAGTCTGGTATTTTCGCGTTCCATTTTTATTGGGGCTTGGAGTATCGTGAGTCGACCGTGGCCGAAGCTCAGGGAATTCACACCCCTTTTTGTCATGGTTTAAGGAATTAGTCACTCGAGATAGTCGAGTTTCGGGGAGCGTCTTACTTGGTTCTGCCAAGGTTCGAAGGATTTTGTAGCTCGGCCCTGCCGAGGCTTGGAAAAAAATTTCACTTGGCCCCGCCAAGGTTCGGGGAATTGGTAGCTCGGCCCTGCCGAGGTTCGGAGAACTGGTAGCTCGGCCCTGCCGAGGTTCGGAGAATTGATAGCTCGGCCCTACCGAGGTTCGCAGAATTGGTAGCTCGGCCCTGCCGAGGTCCGGAGAATTGGTAGCTCGGCCCTGTCGAGGTTCGGAGAATTGATAGCTCGGCCCTACCGAGGTTCGGAGAATTGGTAGCTCGGCCCTGCTGAGGTTCGGAGAACTGATAGCTCGGCCCTGCCGAGGTTTGGAGAAAATCTCGCTTGGTCTTACCAAGGTTTGTAGCTCGGCCCTGCCGAGGTTCGGAGAACTGATAGCTCGGCCCTGCCGAGGTTCGGAGAACTGATAGCTCGGCCCTGCCGAGGTTCGCAGAATTGGTAGCTCGGCCCTGCCAGGGTCCGGAGAACTGGTAGCTCGGCCCTGCCGAGGTTCGGAGAATTGATAGCTCGGTCCTGCCGAGGTTCGGAGAATTGGTAGCTCGGCCCTGCCGAGGTTCGGAGAACTGATAGCTCGGCCCTGCCGAGGTTCGGAGAAAATCTCGCTTGGTCTTACCAAGGTTTGTAGCTCGGCCCTGTCGAGGTTCGGAGAACTGATAGCTCGGCCCTGCCGAGGTTCGGAGAACTGATAGCTCGGCCCTGCCGAGGTTCGAAGAATTGGTAGCTCGGCCCTGCCGAGGTTCGGAGAACTGATAGCTCGGCCCTACCAAGGTTCGGAGAAAATCTCGCTTGGTCTTACCAAGGTTTGTAGCTCGAAGGGAGCGAACCAGTCGCCGTTGCAGGCTACGGCGTTAGGTCCACGCGGCGCTTAATAGAGGGGGCGCTCGAGCGGAACGGGCGGCGTGTTGTCACGCCTTTACTAGCGATGCTGCTCTTTCCGAGGGGGCAATTTATCGACCGAGCGATGGACTTCCACATTTTCCGAGGAAGAGGGGCGTATTAAGCAGCCTGGGGAAGCGCCAAATGTATTTAATGCAGGGGCGACAGATTGGAAAGTGTTTGCCTGGGGAACCTCCGAACAATCTGTTCACGCTTATCGATCTTACTCGGGATAGGGCGCGACTCTTTGGATTCCTCACGCACTAGAATGTCGACACGTGGCAACTTTCGTGGGTCGGCGCTTGCGGTGCGGCTGATCGGGAGACCTGCCTGGCGGGTATAAATACGACCGAGGGGGATTGGATTCTCATCCCTCGGCTTGAGCTCTAAAAAATGGACTCTCCAGCGCGATCGTCAACTGACTCGCGTTCCTCGGTCAGCAGCCCGTCGTACTCGGAGGAGAGGGGCACCTCCGTGACTGTCGATGGGCTGACCCTTGCGTCGGGCCTTGCAATCAATGAGCGGCTCGCTAGGACTGCCGAGGAGTTCTTGGATGTCTCGGTCCGGGAGGCGGAGGCCTCACGTCGGGTGATGGGTCGGCAGGAGGAGGAGATTCGGCTGCTTCGTCAGCAGGTGGCTGATCTGACTGCACTCCTGGAGGAGTTGTTGGCCTTTGGGGGCGACTGACTCCAGGGCCTCTGCCCGCCCCTGTTTTTTTTTTGTTTTTCTGTGTCTTTTTGTGCCTCGTAATGGCTCTTTCTTTCTTAAATGGAAATCAGACCTGTTTTTAGGAATCTCTTTCTCCTTTGAGAATGATTACCTTGATACACTCGACGGACTTGGGTGTCGGTCTAGTCCCATTGTCCCGCGCATTAATCGTAGATATGTCGCGTGACGGGTTGCAGGGGGGGCTGCCCAAAGGCTCTCTACTGCTAGGGAGAATTTCCTGGCCCAGCCTGGGGCCCTCGGCTGGTTATGGGAGGCTTTATAGCCTCTTGGGGGAATTCTGCCGATGGTGGCATTTTTTCGCATGCCGATGGTTTTTGTTTATCGCCCATTTTTCGAACCGGGTGAAGTCCTTCGGGGACTGTTTGAGGGCCGTTCGGCTTTGGTCGAGGCTTGTAGGTTTAGATCTTTCGCTGGGGTCTTAGCCCGAATGGTTTTTACCTAGCCTTGTCATGGCTCGGGGGATTTATCGCTCGGCCCCGCCGAGGTTCGGGGAAACATTTTACTTGGCCCTGCCAAGGTTCGGAGATTCGTTGCTCGGCCCTGCCGAGGTTCGGAGATTTCGTTTTACTTGGCCCTGCCAAGGTTCGGAGATTTGTTGCTCGGCCCTGCCGAGTTTCGGAGACTTGTTGCTCGGCCCTGCCGAGGTTCGGAGATTTGTTGCTCGGCCCTGCCGAGGTTCGGAGACTTTGTTTTACTTGGCCCTGCCAAGGTTCGGAGATTTTGTTGCTCGGCCCTGCCGAGGTTCGAAGACTTTGTTTTACTTGGCCTGCCAAGGTTCGGAGATTTTGTTTACTTGGCCCTGCCAAGGTTCGGAGATTTGTTGCTCGGCCCTGCCGAGGTTCGGAGACTTTGTTTTACTTGGCCCTGCCAAGGTTCGAAGATTTTGTTTTACTTGGCCCTGCCAAGGTTCAGAGATTTATTGCTCGGCCCTGCCGAGGTTCGGAGACTTTGTTTTACTTGGCCCTGCCAAGGTTCGAAGACTTGTTTTACTTGGCCCTGCCAAGGTTCGGAGATTTGTTGCTTGGCCCTGCCGAGGTTTGGAGACTTTGTTTACTTGGCCCTGCCAAGGTTCGGAGATTTGTTGCTCGGCCCTGCCGAGGTTCGGAGACTTTGTTTTACTTGGCCCTGCCAAGGTTCGGAGATTTGTTGCTCGGCCCTGCCGAGGTTCGGAGACTTTGTTTTACTTGGCCCTGCCAAGGTTCGGAGATTTTGTTGCTCGGCCCTGCCGAGGTTCGGAGACTTTGTTTTACTTGGCCCTACCAAGGTTCGGAGATTTGTTTTACTTGGCCCTGCCAAGGTTCGGAGATTTGTTGCTCGGCCCTGCCGAGGTTCGGAGACTTTGTTTTACTTGGCCCTGCCAAGGTTCGGAGACTTTGTTTTACTTGGCCCTGCCAAGGTTCGGAGATTTTGTTTTACTTGGCCCTGCCAAGGTTCAGAGATTTTGTTTTACTTGGCCCTGCCAAGGTTCGGAGACTTTGTTTTACTTGGCCCTGCCAAGGTTCGGAGATTTCCTGTCCAAGCAGATAACTCGGTTGTACCGAGGATTGGTAAGCAGCATCTATTTCTTTTTACGATTTATGGCAATATGGTGCATAATCGATTCACACAGCAAGTTGCAGAAAAATAGATAACTGGCGAAGCATAAGGGACATACCCTATTGTAGTATCTGCGGAGGTTGTCCGAGTTCCACGTTCGGGGGACGGATTTCCCATCGAGATCCTGCAGCTTGTAGGTTCCCGGCCCAATGATCTCCGTGATTTGGTACGGGCCCTCCCAGTTCGGCGCCAGCTTTTCCTTGCTCCAGCGGTTTGGATACAGAAGCTTTTCGGAGGACGAGGTCGCCGGGTAGGAAGGTTTTCCCCTTGACCCTGGAGGCATGGTACCGAGCCACCCTCTGTTGATAGGCGGCCGTCCTGATTCGGTCCTTCTCTCTGACTTCCTCTACCAAGTCGAGGTTGGTGCGGAGTTGCTCGTTGCTGGCTTCCTCTGAATAACACTCCACCCGCAAAGATGGGAGGCCTATCTCCACAGGGATGACGGCCTCCGTGCCAAAAGCCATTCGAAATGGAGTCTCGCCCGTCGGAATTCTCGGGGTGGTGCGATAGGCCCATAAGACATGGTGTAGCTCATCCGTCCACCTGCCTTGGGCTCTGGAGAGGCGAGCTTTGATTCCTTGGAGGAGAGTCCTGTTGGTCACTTCGGCCGCTCCATTGGCTTGTGGGTGCCCGACAGAAGTAAGGCGGTGACGGATTCCGTGTTCCTCGCAGAATTGGCGGAACTTGGAGTTGTCAAACTGCTTATCGTTGTCGGTGATTATGGTGTGGGGGAGGCCGAACCGGCAGACGATGGACCTCCATACAAAGTCTCTGGCCCGTGCTTCGGTGATTTGCGCAACTGCTTCTGCTTCAACCCACTTGGTGAAGTAGTCAATGGCGACGAATAGGAATTTCCGCTGCCCTGTCGCCAGCGGGAATGGGCCGAGGATGTCCATCCCCCATTTGGCAAAGGGCCAGGCGGAGGATATAGAAACTAGCTCGGCGGAGGGGAGCCTCTGGATGCTTGAATGTCTTTGGCAGGCGTCACAGGCTCGGACCAGGTCATCCGCGTCTTTCTGCATGGTCGGCCAATAATAGCCTTGTCGTAGCACCTTGTGGCATAGGGACCGGCTTCCCAGATGGTTGCCGCAAATCCCTTCATGTACCTCTCGTAGAGCATAGTCCGCCTCGGGTGGGCGGAGGCACCTGAGCAGCGGCATAGAAAAAGACCGCTTGTAAAGTTGGCTGTCAATCAATATATAGTGGGTCGCCTGCAGCTTCAATTTCCTGGCCTCTCTTCGGTCGGACGGGAGCGATCCTTCTTTGAGATAGTTGAGGATAGGGTCGAACCAGGATGGTTCGGCCTCGATTTGCATCACCCGATCGGCTTCCATGATACTCGGCTTCTCCAGAGTCTCCAGATGGAATTTTTGTTCAGCATCCATCGTCTCCGCGGTTGCCAATCGGGAGAGTAGGTCGGCACGGGCGTTTTCCGATCTAGGAATTTGAACAATTTCAAATTCGGCAAAATGGGGAAGTAGGCCGCGCACCTCTTGAAGATATCAGATCATGTTCGGCTCTCGGGCTTCAAACTCTCCCCGCACATGGCCAGCCACCAGCTGAGAGTCGGTGAAGGCGTTGAGCTTTTCCACCTTCAGGTTGCGAGCGATTCGGAGTCCAGCCAACAGGGCCTCGTACTCGGCTTCGTTGTTAGAAGCCGGGAAGGAAAATCGGACACCATATTCGAAGATCATTCCCTCTGGGCTGGTGAGGACTAGACCCGCACCGGAGCGATGGGCATTGGACGACCCATCGACGTGAAGGAGCCACCGAGCTTTAGGCTTTGGTCCTTCGGCATTTTCTGGGGTAGAGCCGTCTTCTGGGATGGTACACTCGAGGAGGAAGTCGGCCAGTACTTGGACTTTGATGGCCGGGCGAGGTTGAAAATGTATGTCATGCTCGCTTAGTTCGACGGCCCACTTGGTCATCCTCCCCGATGTTTCTGGACGTGGACCACTGCCTTAATGGTTGATCGGTGAGGACCGTCACTGAATGTGCTTGAAAATAAGGCCGTAGCTTCCGGACTGAGGTGATTAAAGCCAGCACTATTTTCTCAATCCTGGTGTACCTCGTCTCCGCATCGCGGAGCAGCCTACTCACATAGTAGATCGGCCTCTGGATTTGCTTTCTTCTTTGACTAGCACCGAGCAAACTGCACCCTTCGAAACAGCCAGGTACAGAAATAGAGTCTCCCCTGGGATCGGACTACTAAGAAGTGGAGGCGAGCCGAGGTACTTGAGATCTTGAAATGATTTCTGGCACTCGGAGTCCACGAAAATTTTTGGCTGATCGGAGAGTTTTGAAGAAGGGGAGGCATCTCTCGGCTGACCGAGCCACGAAGCGGTTAAGGACCGCTATCCTCCCGGTTAAGCGCTGGACCTCCTTAATAGACGCTGGGGGCGCCATTTGTTGGAGAGCTTGAATCTTCTGAGGGTTAGCTTCGATACCCCACTGGGAGACCATGAAGCCGAGGAATTTCCCGGAATTGACGCCGAAGGCGCACTTGGTTGGGTTGAGCTTCATTCCATATTTGCGCAGCGTGGCGAAGCTCTCCGCGAGGTCCTCAACATGCCGCAGCACTTTTGCTTTTGACCAGCATATCATCCACGTACACCTCCATGTTCCGGCCGATTTGCTCCTTGAACACCTTGTTGACCAGCCGCTGGTAGGTCGCTCCTGCATTTTTAAGACCGAAAGGCATAACTCGGTAACAGTAGGTACCTCGGTCGGTTATGAAGGCGGTCTTTTCTTCATCTTCGGGGGCCATCCGGATCTGATTGTAGCCCGAATAGGCATCCATGAATGATAGCATTTGGTGGCCTGAGGTGGCGTCCACGAGCTGGTCGATCCGAGGGAGGGGGAAGCTGTCCTTCGGGCAGGCTTTGTTGAGGTCGGTGAAGTCGATGCAGATCCTCCATTTGCCATTCGACTTTTTCACCATGACGACATTCGACAACCAACTTGGATAATTTACCTCTCGGACAAAATTGGCTTTGATGAGTTTGTCGACCTCCTCTTCAATGGCTTTTTGCCGTTCTGGGGCAAAGCTTCTCTTCTTCTGCTTAACAGGCCTGTACATCTCGTCCACATTGAGGCGATGGACGAGACCTCGGGGTTAATCCCTGGCATGTCGGAGGCGGTCCAGGCGAAGATGTCTGCATTGCTTTGGAGGAATCTGATCAGCTCGCGACGAGGCTCTCCTTGAGTAACGACCCGATCCTTATGGTTCGGTCGGGCCGAGCTTCGTCTAGCGTACTCTTCCAGTTCTTCCGCTGGTCCCCCCGTTGTTCGGCGAAGTCCTCACGAGCGTCTAGCCCGTCAACCTCGGGAATCCTGGATTGAAGGCTCGTGACGAAACATTGCGGGCCATGGCCTGACTTCCCCGAACCACTCCAACTCCTCGCTCGGTGGGGAACTTCATTGACAGATGCGGGATAGAGACAACCGCCTTAAGGGACATCAAGCCGGGCCTACCGAATATGGCGTTGTATGGGGACCTGAGGTCGGTCACTAGGAAGTCGGTCTGTACAATGGTTACGAGGGGCCAGTTCCTGCGGGACCGTCAGGGTGACGATCCCTTCTAGGATGATGACGTCGCCGGTGAATCCCATCAGGGTGGAATCCACGGCTCGAAGATTTTCCATGAGCAATTTCATCCTGGCAAACACACCGAGGTACAAAACGTTTACCGAGCTTCCACTATCGACCAGGATTCGGCTTACATCATAATTGTTCAAGTTAAGGGATACAACAAGTACGTCATCATGGGGAAGCTGTATCCCAAGAAGATCATCATCAGAAAAGGAAAGTTCGCCCGTCCGTGCCTTCTTCGGCACTGGTGCATCACCGTCGCCCCTGGAGCTCAGTCCGTCGGCCTCTTCAATCATGTTGATATGGCCAACCACGGGCGGATTCGGTGGAGGAGGGAGTTGTGGGAGCTCGGGCTGGCGATCACCTCCTTGTGGCGGCTCAGGTGTTCTTCTGAACTGGTCCAGCCGTCCCCGCCGAATCAGCCTTTCGATTTCATTCTTCAGCTGCCAGCATTCCTCAGTGTCGTGACCGTGCTCCCTATGGTAGCGGCAGTACTTGGCAGGATCTCTTCGGGTTGGGTTCCCTCGGAGAGGTACTGGTCGGGGAAGCTGGCGTTCTATCTCCATGAGGATTTGCGCCCGGGGCACAGTCAGCGGAGTGTAGCGATCGAATCGCCTGGGGGGACTCCGGGAGCGATTCCTTGGCGGCAGCGGAGGGACTCTTTGGCGGCGAGGTGGACTGGGCCGACGGGCAGGGCGGTGTCCGTCGGGAGCTTTGGGCTCTTGCTTCTTCCTTGCCTGCTCAGCGCGGGCCACTCTCCGCGACTCCTCGACCCGAGCGTATTTATCCGCAAGGGCCATCATATCAGACAGACATGGGGGGTAGCTGACCTCCATAGCTAGGTAGAAGTCGCTCTCCTTTGAAACTCCCCCCGCTAGGGCGGACATGGCCACCTCATGATTAAGGTGGTCCACTTCCAACATGGCCTTGTTGAAACGGCCAAGATAATTCCTCAAGGACTCCCCCTCTCTTTGCTTGACTTCGGAGAGGGAGTCGGATCTCCGTCGGTGGCGGCGGCTGCTGACGAACTGGCCAATAAAAAGGTGGCTCAGCTCATCGAATGAATCAATGGAACCTGGTTTCAAGGCGTTGAACCAGGTTCGGGCGGATCCTCTGAGGGTGGATGGGAAGGCTCGGCAGAGGATTGCATCAGATGCTCCGTGGAACATCATTATTGACCGGAAGCTGCTGAGATGGTCGTCCGGATCAGTGGAGCCGTGATAGGGCTCGACGGTTGGCAGCTTAACGTGGGAGGGAATCACTTCCTCCATGATTCCCTTAGAGAAAGGGATGCCCTGCTCTGCCTTGGGCTGGGGCAGATGGATCTGCTTGGCGGCGTCTAGCTCCTGACGCATTTCTTGGATCTGACGGCGGATCTCCTCCTCACCGGCTAGGGGAGGGGCTGGGCGCGAGAACCGCAAGGATGGCGTCAAATCATGGTGAGACGTCGCCGGAGAGAGAGAGCGGGCTCGCCGAGATTTGGGAAGATCTCTATCGTAACCGGTTCGAGGGACCGGTTTGTCCCCCTTGGGGCGATATGGGGGATCCGCTGATTCTTGCGGATCAGAGGAGGAGGTTGCCGGCGAAGAAGAAGTCGCTGTTTCTTTCTGGGGATGTGAAGTAGGAGGAGGTGCAAGACGCTCCTGGACCAGGTGGATGAGCCTGGACTTGTTGGACCAGCGTAGCAAACTGGTCCTGGGTCACCGGAATGGCAGGCGGCGACGGAGTCTCGACAGGCGGGGGTTGTGGTGCTGTGGCGCCAGTCGGATCAGGCCTCTGGGAGGCGACCTGATCTTGGGCATCGGAGGTTGCCCCTCTCTTCCGGTTGGCCATCAGAGAGGTTCTTCTCCGGATTAAGATCCTTGTCTCCTTCTTTCAAGTTTTGATGGGACTTGAGGCCCTTCCTCTAGCGCCAATCTGTTGCCGCCGGGATCCGTCCTCCGACTCGGGCGCGGTCGATCCTCAGGGAGTGGGGTGCGGCGGACCTGCAAAACAGGAAGCCCACACGCGGAGGGACACCGGGGGTGGTCCTCCGCGGAAGTCCCTCCGACGCTCAAGTCAGTGAGGGAGGAATCGGCGATCAACCAGACAATGGGGAGGTGGATCTCTCCGGGAGACCTCTCCAGGGGGCGGCCAATCGGAGACTCTGGCAGGGGCAGAGCACCGACGAGCTGCCGGGAGAGAGGAATGACTCCAGGGTTTTTGTGCGTCAAGAGTCGCGTACCTGAAGGAATCTGTCAATCTGATATTTATAGACCATCACCTGGGGACTTGAGCATCTTCTGGAAGGTTTGGGGTTGTTACGATACGGGGATAGACAGAATCAGGCCGTTGTGGGGCCGTTAGAATCCACGCCTGGTTTGTTGAGGGATCGACAGCTGGGAGAGCTTCGTGATGTCTTGGGATCTGGGTGAGTAGACCTGGGGCGGTTACAATAGGTCTTAGGCCACGTCTTAACATGATTCCCTACCTAAGGTGCTGCTCGGGTAAGCTTGAGCTCTCCCGCGTCAGGTTCCGCGGAGGTAGACGCCAGGGCGTGGATCGCTAGGTAGTGGCGGGCTACGGAAGCCCGGAAGAGGCCGAGCTACGGAGGCCCGGAGGAGGCCGAGCTACGGAAGCCCGGAAGAGGCCGAGCTATGGAGGCCCGGAGGAGGCCGAGCTATGGAAGCCCGGAAGAGGCCGAGCCACGGAGGCCCGGAGGGGGCCGAGCCAGGGAGGCCCGGAGGAGGCCGAGCTACGGAGGCCCGGAGGAGGCCGAGCCACGAAGGCCCGGAGGGGCCGAGCCAGGGAGGCCCGAAGGAGGCCGAGCTACGGAGGCCCGGAGGAGGCCGAGCCACGGAGGCCCGGAGGGGGGCCGAGCCAGGGAGGCCCGGAGGGGGCCGAGCTACGGAGGCCCGGAGGAGGCCGAGCTATGGAAGCCCGGAAGAGGCCGAGCCACGGAGGCCCGGAGGGGCCGAGCCAGGGAGGCCGGAGGAGGCCGAGCCACGGAGGCCCGGAGGGGGCCGAGCCAGGGAGGCCCGGAAGAGGCCGAGCTACGGAGGCCCGGAGAAGGCCGAGCTACGGAAGCCCGGAAGAGGCCGAGCTACGGAGGCCCGGAGGAGGCCGAGCTACGGAAGCCCGGAAGAGGCCGAGCTACGGGGGCCTGGAAGAGGCCGAGCTACGGAGGCCCGGAAGAGGCCGAGCTAGGAAAGCCCGGAGGGAGCGGCGGGGGGAGGTCAGCCTTAGCCGCCTCGCACGGATATCAATGCAATGACGATTTTATCCCCCAACAAATTTAAATCAAAAGAGATAACCTTACAATGTCATTATGATCATGAGGCCATTGTTTTGAATGTTAATTATTGTTAAATTTCATAAAAAGATCGTTGTCCCATCTTGCATCTATTAATCAATAATAAATTTTTTTTATATTTATCATATAGTTTAAAATAATAAAATTAGTTGATTGTTATCATGCAATAATGGATGTTATATGTTGAAAGCAATGATTATTAATTATTTGTCATTTGTATTGTTTTTAATCAAAATAATATTTTAATTTCTATATTTTCTATTATTATTTTTGGCTAAAAATGCTGAATTAGAAAAAAAAAATGGAATCCAACTAATGGTTATTTGAACAATATATAATATTGAAGGCAAAATTTTGAAAATCTAAAAAAACAAAAAACAAAAGAAGGATACGTGGCCGAGTTCTCATACGACCTGATCTCTCCTTGCTGGTGCTCTTCCGTCAGTCACGGTCTATTATTATTTTTTCATCCCATAAGTCATGCGCTTAGAAAAGTCTGCCAGTTTAGAGATTGGTGTCTCTTGTTAAACAAGGAGATAACATGTTTATACCGCTCAATCTATACGATAGCAGTGAAAATTCGACAAGGATAAAAAAAAGTTAAAAGAATCGTGCGAGATAAGGAAATATTATTATTAGTCAAACACGAAGGAATAGGCATGGGAGGAAGGAGGTTGTTCTGGAACACCATCACCACTGCAATTTTTAAGAATAACGATGCTAAAAAAAAAAAGATTTACCGTTGCTTTCTTAGCGTCAAAAATCAACATTCTGACGCATCTTGAAGCGTTGGATAGAGCGGAGGTGAAAAAAAAAATTTACCAATGCTTTGTAAGATTTGCATCGACGCTTCCAGAAGGGTCGGCATCAAAAATATGCCTTATTTTGGCTCGGCTAATATTTTTCGACGTTTTAAAAGTGTCGGCATCGGAAACATGGGTTGAGCCTAATTTTTTTCCCAAAGCGTCGGCATAAAAAATATGGCTCCATTCAGCGCGCCTAATTTTTTTTTCCGATCATAAATCTTACATGTAAGGAATCTTAAGGCGTTTCCTCTGGGCCATTTGGACCATTGGGAGGCTCTCAATTAGATTAGGTGATATGATAAGGGACCCTACCTGAATCGGTGCGTCGCTGTTTAGCCTTGGAACATCCCAGGTCCTTCACGGAGCCAAGAATTGGGTTCATGTCCTGCCCATTTTCCATGCAAAAAGAAAAACAGCAAAGAAAACAAACAAGACATGAAACCAGTTCCCTTTGTTAGATTGCTCTCCTCACCAGAGCTTGGAAAGTCAATGAGAAAAAGGAAACTGATGATGGGAAAGAATTCGTGTACAAGCAAATACTAGCAGACCGTAATATGCAGCGGAATAATAAATAAAAATACGCAAACCACACAATCACAGAAACACCAAGATTTACGTGGAAAATCCCTTCAAGATAAAGGAAAAAAAAACACGGGCAAGCCAGAGAAGAAGATCCACTATAAAATAATAAATATCCAAGTCTCAAAGTCCCTTGCCAGAACTTGAGAAACAATCACAAGAGAATAATAGGGATATAAGGATTACGTCACCGAAAAATACGGTCTCCTGCGTTACCTCCTTATTTTCTTCCCTTCTTCTTCTTCTTCTCTTGTTTTTCTTCTGCAGCACCTTCACGTGATTCCTGGAGTGGAAGTCCTCCCACGTAGTTAAGCACCAAGCAGCAGCCCTTCCTTCTCTTCCCTAGCAATCCATGCTCCTAGAAAAAAGAAATACCTGCTACATGCTTCTCCTATTTTTTCAGACGGCTGCTCCTTAAAAAAGAGAAACCCCAAAAAAGGAAGGCGGCTACTCCTTTTATAAAAGAGAGAGAACAAATCCTGGTGAAAAAGAGTAGCGCTCCCTTTTGCCCTAATGGGCTGAATAAGTGGGCCATGGGCCCAACAACCTCCCCTTTCAGCCCATAAGGGAGGCTGTCTCATGCTTCCTTAGTGTGAAATCATGCCGACCAGCTGTCGGCATATCTCTTGCCTTTCTTTTGATAAGGTCTTTGTCAACATGTCTGCCCCATTTTCATCTGTGTGAATTTTCTGAAGCTGTAACTGCTTCTCTTCAAACACATTTCGAATCCAGTGGTATCTCACATCTATATGCTTTGACTTGAAATGAAAAGTTGGGTTCTTGCACAAGTGGATGGCGCTCTGGCTGTCACAATGTACCACATAATTTTTCTGTTTCAATCCCAATTCATGTAAGAATTCTTTCATCCACAGCATCTCCTTACAGACCTCGGTAGCAGCAATATATTCTGCCTCTGTGGTAGAGAGAGCTACACACCTTTGCAATCTGGATTGCCATGACACAGCTCCCCCTGCAAAAGTAAGTATGAAACCTGATGTGGACTTCCTTGTATCAATATCTCTCGCCATATCTGCATCTGTGTAACCAATCAGCACAGCTGGACCACCCCCAAAGCTTAAACAAACTTTGGAGCTTCCTCTGAGATATCTGAAGATCCACTTCACTGCTGCCCAATGCTCTTTCCCTGGATTTGCAAGAAATCTGCTAGCAACACCCACTGCATATGCGATGTCTGGCCTCGTACATACCATCGCGTACATCAAACTTCCGACTGCTGAAGCGTAAGGAACCTTCTTCATTTTCTCCTTCTCCTCATCACTTGAAGGACTTTGCTCTGAGCACAACCTGAAGTGACCTGCAAGAGGAGAACCAACTGGCTTTGCATTGATCATACTGAACCTATCCAATACCTTCTCAATGTACTTTTCCTGTGACAACCATATTTTCTTGATTCTTCTATCACGGAAATCTGCATACCCAGTATTTGCTTTGCTGGTCCCATATCCTTCATTTCAAATGAATTGCTCAGCTCCTTCTTCAACCTGTCAATCATAGACATATCTTTCCCAAGAATAAGCATGTCATCAACATAAAGTAGGAGTATGACAAAATCCTCACTAAACCATTTGATATACACACAATGATCTGAAGCCATTCTTTTGTATCCATTTTCAGCCATAAATGAATCAAATTTCTTGTACCACTGCCTTGGAGCTTGCTTCAGCCCATATAAGCTTTTTTTCAATCTGCAGACAAGATTTTCTTTACCTTTGACTTTGAAGCCTTCTGGTTGCTCCATATAGATTTCCTCCTCCAAATCACCATGAAGAAAAGCTGTCTTCACATCTAACTGCTCAACCTCCAAGTCTAGACTAGCAGCAATACCTAGAGCAACACGAATTGAAGACATTTTAACAACAGGAGAAAAAATCTCTTCAAAGTCAATACCTTTCTTTTGACCAAAGCCTTTCACAACCAATCTGGCCTTGTACTTTGGTTGAGAACAATGCTGTTGAGTCTTTAACCTGAAAACCCACTTGTTCTTTAAAGCCTTCCTTCCTCTTGGTAGTTCCACTAAATCATATGTGTGGTTCTTCTGTAAGGCATCCATTTCTTCCAGCATACCTACTAACCACTCCTTTTTCTGCTCACTTTCAACTGCCTCCTGGTAACATTCTGGTTCACCTGCATCAGTAAGCATTATATATTCATCTGTAGAATACCTTTTGGAAGGTTGACGTTGTCTGATAGATCTTCTCAGCTGAGGCTCTGTAGGAGGTTGCTCCTGATCTCCTTCCTGCTCAACATGTCCTACAGGTGAGTTAATACCTGCTCCTGCACTATTTTCTTGCACATCTCCCCTATCACCCTGATTTACTAGAGGAGTAACTGGATCACAGTCTGTTAATCCTCCTGCAGAAGACTTGACTGACACCTCCTTCTTGAAGTCTTGAAGGGTTTGATCTTCAAAAAATACCACATCTCTGCTTCTGAATACCTTCTGCTTTTCTGGATCCCAAAGTCTATAACCAAACTCATCATGTGAGTAACCAAGCAAAGCACATTCTTTTGTCTTACCATCCAGCTTGGACCTCTCAATGTCTGGAACATGTGCAAATGCACGACAACCAAACACTCTCAAGTGCTTATAAGAGACATCTTTTCCTGACCATACACGCTCTGCAACATCACCATCTAGAGCTGTACATGGTGACAAGTTTATTACATCAACCGCTGTCTTCAATGCCTCATCCCAAAATCTTTTAGGTAACTTGGACTGTGAAAGCATACATCTGATCTTTTCCATGATGGTGCGGTTCATTCTCTCTGCAATTGCATTATGCTGAGGAGTACCAGGAACTGTCATCTCATGTTGAATGCCATGTGATCTGCAATAATTATCAAATAACCCTGTGTACTCACCACCATTATCTGACCTTATACATTTCAGTTTCTTTCCTGTCTCTCTTTCAACTCTGGCATGAAACTCTTTGAAGACATTAATAACCTGATCTTTAGTCTTCAAACCATAGACCCAAACTTTTCTAGAAAAATCATCTATAAAAGTGACAAAATAAAGTGCACCACTGATGCCTAGAACATTAACTGATCCACTAGGAGTTTTTCCTCAGAGGACCACAAACATCTGTATATATACGATCCAAAACATGCATTTTTCTAGATAAAGCAGGACTAGCAAAAGAAACTCTATGTTGCTTGCCAACCAAACAATCAACACATGGGTTCAGATGTACACCTTTGAAGTCTGGTAGAACTTCTTCCTTGGAAAGAACTTGCAGCCCCTTCTCACTCATGTGTCCCAGTCGTTTATGCCACAACTCCATGCTGAAGTCGTTCTCTGTAACATTCAACTGTTCACCATAAGCTTTAGCCTGCAACCTGTATAAAGTGTGACATTTCTTCCCACTGGCTACAACAAGTGAACCTTTACTGAGCTTCCATTGCCCTTTATGAATCTGCTATCAAAATCTTCATCATCAAGTCTTCCAACTGAGATTAAATTTAGCCTCAAGTCAGCTACATGCCTTACATCCTTGAGCACCAACTTACAGCCAAGATTGGTCTTCATGTGGATGTCACCCATGCCAATGATGTCTGCTGTGCCTTGATTTCCCATCTTGACAACACCAAAATTTCCAGTCTTATATGTAGAAAAAAACTCCCTCCGTGGTGTAGCATGATAAGAAGCACCTGTGTCAATCACCCACTCATGATTCTGACACTCACATGAGAAGATACCATCAGAAGTAGACAAAATCAAATAATCATCACTCTGCACAGTAGCTGTGATATTCTCCTTTGACTCTGTATCCTCCACTTCTTTTCCTTTTTCTTACTCTTCTTAGGCTTCTTACACTGATTCTTGTAGTGCCCTTTCTCACCACAGTTATAGCAAGTAATATCTTTTCTTGACCTTGATTTGCTTCTACCCTTGTATGAATTGTCTCTATTTCTAGACTTTGACCGTCCTCTATTCTCTGAGACAAGTGCCTGTGAATCAATCTGAGAAGTTGCTGAATTTTTCCTTCTTAACTCCTCATTCAACAAACTGCCTGTTACTTGACTCATGGTGATAACACCGTCTGGTGCAGAATTACTGAGGAAACTACCAGTGTCTCCCAACTTTCTGGCAATGAACTGAGAAGTAACAATGCCTGCAACTCATCATCAAGAGACATTTTCATAGAGGATAACTGGTTATTAATACTCTGCATTTCATTCAAATGCTCAGCAATAGAAGCACCCTCTTTATATTTCAGATTCACTAGTTTTCTGATCAAGAAAGCCTTGTTGCCAGCTGTTTTTCTCTCATATAGACTTTCTAACTTTTTCCAAAGAGAGTTTGCAGAAGTCTCAGTGGAAACATGGTGAAAGACACTATCATCCAACCATTGCCGAATAAAACCGACTGCCTTCCGATCTAACATGATCCAAGCATCGTCTGTCACTGTAGCGGGCTTTGCTTTGACCCCTTCTAAAGGTCCATATAGATCCTTGCAATATAAGAGGTCCTCCATCCTTGGTTTCCATATCATCCAATTGTTTCGTTCAGACTGATCATGCAGGAAACATTACCGGCCTCCATGCTCGCACACACAAAAAAAAAATTCACAGGCTCTGATACCAGTTGATGGGAAAGAATCCGTGTACGAGCAAATACTAGCAGACCGTAATACGCAGCTGAATAATAAATAAAAATGCGCAAACCACACAATCACAGAAACACCAAGATTTACGTGGAAAATCCTTCAAGATAAAGGAAAAAAAACCACGGGCAAGCCAGAGAAGAAGATCCACTATAAAATAATAAATATCCAAGTCTCAAAGTCCCTTGCCAGAACTTGAGAAACAATCACAAGAGAATAATAGGGATATAAGGATTACGTCACCGAAAAATACGGTCTCCTGCGTTACCTCCTTATTTCCTTCCCTTCTCTTCTTCTTCTTCTCTTGTTTTTCTTCTGCAGTACCTTCACGTGATTCTGGAGTGGAAGTCCTCCCACGTAGTTAAGCACCAAGCAGCAGCCCTTCCTTCTCTTTCCCTAGCAATCCATGCTCCTAGAAAAAAAGAAATACCTGCTACATGCTTCTCCTATTTTTTCCAGACGGCTGCTCCTTTAAAAAAGAGAAAACCTAAAAAGGAAGGCGGCTACTCCTTTTATAAAAGAGAGAGAACAAATCCTGGTGAAAAATGAGTAGCGCTCCCTTTTGCCCTAATGGGCTGAATAAGTGGGCCATGGGCCCAACAACTGATGCCATCTCTAGTCCACATTGAACATTCCAAAGATCTTACATGCCATCAAGTAGTCCATCAGTGCTATTCAAACTTATTTTGACGTA
Source organism: Calamus simplicifolius (assembly GCA_900491605.1). Taxonomy (NCBI): domain Eukaryota; kingdom Viridiplantae; phylum Streptophyta; class Magnoliopsida; order Arecales; family Arecaceae; genus Calamus; species Calamus simplicifolius. The sequence goes on along the minus strand of UESW01004326.1, from coordinate 870,967 downwards.
TCCATTTCTGATTTTATTCATCATAGTTATTTCACACGTCTCTACAAGTTTAAACTTTCATTAATGCCGCTATTCTCTCATCACTATAATTTTGAAAAAGGAAAGCAAAAGTGAAACAAATTCATTGATAAACTTAGCAAATTATGCATATAACTAGTGATGAGTAAGCTCTGCAAATATCCAAAGTAACTTCAAAAGAAAAAATGAATAAGGCACTCTGAATTCATAGATAGGAGAAAGACTGCTTATAATTAAGGATAATTTGTATGATTGGTGCCACTTTGACCAGATCAGCTACTATTCTAAATGAAATACAGTTATGAGCAAGTTTTTGGTACATTCTGGCAATCTAAATTATATTAAACCTAAACAATGCAATCATAACAAATATAAAATCACATTGCATTCTTCACATCCAAATTAAAATTTCAAATATAAATTTCACTACAATCAACTAAGAGATAGTTTGATACAATATAAAATTTAACAAATTTAAAAATATGTAAAATAAAAGATATAAAATAAAAAAAATCGAGATCAATGATCTACAGGAGGAAGGTTGTTACCCTATCCGCGAGGATCTGACGCTACAGGAGCCTATAAGAATAATTAAAAATATTTAATTATATCACAAGATCCACAGTATCTTTTAAAAAATCTTGCACTAAAAAAGAATTAATTAACACATCAGAAATAATTTTTTTGGTAAAGCAAGATGACTAGTACTTACCTCAGGAAACCAATTGGGGCACTCTGCAATATGCCGAGCGAGATTCAGTGAAGCTGATGACGGCATCACCTTTGCTGAAAGTAAAATGCAGATGCACACTGAAAGTAAAATAAAATTAGTTAAAACAAACCAGAATTTTACTAATAATTACACACAAAAGAAACAATAAAATATTAAGAATATCCTAACCATGTAGCATATAAATGGTGCACAATATATTAATTGTTCCAACATTTATGACAAGTGTTTGAACAAAGAAAGTAACATGAGCGAATGCAAAATTAAAGGCATAGAAATAGATAATTCATTCTAGAGGAGGATGGAGCAGTTAGTGCAACACATACATGAGATGATATACCAGCATCCAACCCTTTTAAACCAGATTCAAGTGAGCCAACGATATGCATAAAGGTGCTTGTATCCAGGTTCAAAATGAAGGAACTATGGTTGTTGAACAAAACCTCCACAAATGCAAAGTAAGCTTTTGTAAGATGAAAGAGAGGAAGCAGATCACACGTGAAGTTTATTTGACAAGTTCCTAAAAACCAAAGGAAAAAAATAAAAGGCAATTCTTAAGACAGTAAAATCATTTGCATGTCACAACTTAGACAGGAAAACTTAATAAAATTATGACCAGAATGTGCCTTGAAAAAAAGAAGCTTGTACATAATTCCACCAATTCAGTTTTGATGTGTCCCTAATCCTCAAATAAGAATGGGAAGCATGCCTGGAGATGGTTCTCCAAGCCACATGACAGAAATATAAATAATATACCAAAATAAAAACATAAAATTACCAATTTTGGACACATAGAATATAAAAATACAAAAATACAATATTAAACAAAGCCTGTTGCGAAAACTTAATTACCAAATCCCGGTCACTAAATGACACGATGACACTGAAAGTGATTTCATGTTACATCGATCTTGAGGTCCAAGCCTTCCAACAGAGGCCTGGATCTAGTTCAATCTAGCTGATATAATTTTATTTTCTAATTTCTAACTCCATGTTTTATCAAAAGGAGCCTGCTGTTGCCAGTGTATCAGCAGATCTTTTAGGCACAAATAAGAATAGGGCCTATAATAATTATTATGGTCAGTCTCTAGAACTCCATGCATTAGGGGAAAATGATAATAATGCCCCTACCAACAACCAAGTCTCTAAAGTGTGAATTATTTGTTGTTTAGAGCCTGACTAATAGGCCCTAGAAATGGACCACCAATCAACAATGAGAAACACATCATATTCTGAATAATTGGACTTCAAACAGCTCAAGCTTGGTCCATTTTAAATATTTCAGAGATTAAAACAAAATTAAAAATAAATTCTAATTACCAAGGGAAGGATTATGACCATAAAAAAATCAATTCAAAGACTGGAAGAAGGATAAAGACAGAAGCAAGTCAAGCAACAACTTTCAACAGTGAACAAGTTTAAGAATCACTTGAGATGCATGAACGACTCTTATGCCCAAGTACAGTTATTGCATCTGTTTCTTAAGAAAAACATTCTTTGAAATAGAAAGATGTGCCTGCTGACCAACAAACTTAGAACAACATATAGTAGATGCTTTTGAAATTCTAATGAGAAATTCTATGCCTGCATACAAGAAGCACAATGTATTCAATCCAATCCAGAAACAGAGTAAATTTGAGCTATCACTTAAAGAAAAGTACAGCAAACTGTACCATCGGACCCAAAACATGTGAATTTATTAGCTAAGTATTATACACATCCATCAACTTTTGCAAAGTACTGATATCAAACATAGGAAATTACTGGCATACACCAAGCTTTCAAGCCCAATCAGACATCTCACCGTTCGGAATGCCAATATATCTGGTAGAGGAATGGATAGAAAAGCTACCTCAAGAAAAAGTTCTATATTCATGTTGCTAGGCAGTAATATGGCAACTTTTCCATTTAGACTCCAACAGTCAAACAAAATTACTTCACATGTAATCACATTTGGTTCAACCACAAAATCAAATAAGATCAGGAAAGGACACAGTGACCACTTTGTTCCAACATCGATATTATTATGGTTTTAACATGTAAACCAGTATAGCATTAATTTCAAGGTCTGGAAATATTGACAGCCATCATAAAATGGTCGCAACAAGTTCTGAATTACCCATGCCCATAGCCATACCGGTCAGGGACTAGTACAGTATGATATTGATATATACCATATGGCCGCAACACATGGTACAATACTCGATCCCCGACATCAAAGTTAACACCGATACATCACCATGGCACTGTACTGAGGAATGCATTCTTAATTATGTCTAATATAGTTAATTACCTGAGCCCTTGCGCTAGATATTTTCCTGTGTTTAACATTCAGTGCGTTATACTTTGTAATATGCTTCATTTTCTTCCTTTTCTTTTGGCACCCTTCCTCAATGTTTAAATCAATCACCATGCCCAAATTCAGCTTAAAGTATACCAGTTGACATATCAAGCAATACCAATTTAACAGCACCATTCAGCCAAGGCAATGCATCACATAATGCCAACATTTGGAACCTTTACCTTGAATAATTTCAAATCATGGTATGCCGTAGTTGCTACACTAAATATTTGTTGTAGTGTATATTTTGCATCCATTTCATGTAAATCAACTTGTCATCATAAACATTTCTAGTTTTCCTTAATTTGCATTGATTATTCTTCTGATATACAATATTTATGCCTTTAATGGAGTGTTCTTGACTTTATATCTAGATCTCTAATATGTGGATGATGATGGTACGTGGAGTTATATCCATCTTATCTGTTGCAAAACGCACAGAGAGTTTCAGGACAAGCAAGCATGAGCTTATAAATTGGGATTCTTGTCTATGTGCTTTGTTATTGACAGAAATAATATAAGCATGGCACAAAACTCATAGCAAGGTTGAATTTAAGCATTGAATTTTCATTCTTTTTTTTTTTAGATCACTTGTCCATTAGAAGGATCCACAAAATTGTCTTGTGCACCGGAACAAAACTCATCTTGAATGACAAGCTTGTTATACTCCAAAAAGAAAACAGTTCAAATATCATCTATACTTGGACTCCTAATTAACCTGGCACTCCCTTGAATCAATTTTCAGACATACGGTTTACCAATTTTTTTCCCATCAAGCACAGGTTCCTATCTTTTGGTGTGGTGAGCCCCAAAAGATCCTTCATGAATCATGATATATTATAAGCAAAATATATAATAGCAAAGCATTCGATACCTAAACTGAACTGGGTAATCTGATCTGACCAAAGTAACTTGTTTCATGAGCAAGCCATTTAATTAAATACCCACGAAGAAACTATGCCATTTAATTCAAATCTCTAAAAGGATAATGCTAGAGATCATGTGAGCAAATTCAAATCCTCACATCAAAACTATTGTTTCTCATGCTGGCCCTGGAATCAATAGATTCACATCAAGAACACCCACAATCAAAACCTAAAAAGAAACGAAGGATGACCATACCGTTCGTGATGATGGCGCTGGTTTGAGGAGAGGGACCTTGAACTCCTCCGCAGCAAATTTCAGCATCGCAGTGAAGGGCGCCGCCTCGGGGATGCTGAAACTGAGATGAAATCGATGGGTTAAATGTGGACAAAGAAACCGTAGCAATCAAAGAAAGGATGAGAGACAGAGGCTTACACTTTGAAGGGCTAGGAGAGACAGAGAAGGGCTCGGAGAGAGGGGTGGCTAGGGTCTCGTTGCGGAGAGATGGAGAAGCGCTCGGAGACGGCTAGAGCTTCCTTGTGGAGAGACGAAGAAAGGCTCGAAGCTAGATGGAGAAACGGAGAAGGGCTCGATTGGAGGCGGCTAGGGTTAGCTGTGGGAGAGAGATAGAGAAAGGGTTGAGAAGGGCTCGATCGGAGAAGGCTAGGGTTCGCTGTGGGAGAGAGATAGAGAAAGGGTTGAGAAGGGCTCGATCGGAGGTGGCTAGGTTTCGCTGCGGGAGAGAGATAGAGAAGGGTGCCGTGGGAGAGAGAGAGAGAAAGGGTTGGATTTGCGACGCCGACGCCGCTCCCTGACGCTTTGTAAAAGCGTCATGAGCTTCCATATTTTTTCGATGCTACACCATAGCGTCGAAAAAAAAAGGGTTGCCACACTGAATTTTTATTGCAGTGAGCGTACCATTTAATAAATCATTGATTTTAGTATAAAGTTATTGAAATTGTGATGTGATGAGTAGTATCTAGCGTTACACAATCTGCAAATTTTTGCCAAAATTGAGATGTTGGAATTAGAAGTGAAAAGAATTTTAAATACATTTTTTTGGATAACTTCAATTTTTTATTAATCAATATATTGAAAATTAGATAAAATATTATATTCAAGATTTATATTCATTTCTAAGAGCCAGCTCGAGGCTTGAATCTAGGTTTTTTTTTTTTTTTGCCTTTACTTTTCAATGCATAAAATTTAAATTAGATGGCTAAACTTTTAAAGGGGCAGAACTCATGACAGTTTCATATATATATATATATATATATATATATATATCATTCAGTTATAGTTTATCTTCTCTTACTTTCTCATGGTGACTTAAAATAGTTTAGAAAAGTATGAGAAAGATAGACAATAACCAGGTAGCTCATTCGTATGGAACTACATTTAAGTTTCATCCTTCTCCAAAATCGACGGTAGACTAGGAGGGTTGGGCGTACAATAAACATGAGAAAATTTATGATTAGTTTCAACTTTTATTTTTATTTTTAGAAAAAGGAAGGAAGATTAGATGATGTTTAGCTATAAAAAAATGTTTCTTTTTTTCTCATTTTCTATCTCCAATTTTTTCTATATATTCATTATTAAAAAATTTAAAATATATTTATTAAAAATGAGAACTTATTTTTAAATTAAAAATAACAAAAAGAGTCATAAAGAGTGGTTGGTGATTGAGGTATAATAGAAGATGATCGAGAAAGATAGGGATGATGATAGGTGATAAAGTATGATGGTGATGGTGGTGATGGCAATGCTAGTAATGGTAATGGTGGGTAGTGGATTATGGTGGTGTGAGGTGGAAGGGGTAGTCAAGAGTGATAGTGGTGATGGTAATAGGTGGTGGACATGGTGGTAGTGATGGCATTGGTTAGGAGTGATGGTGCTATGATGATGTACTATGTTTTTGGAGAGAAATGGCAGTAATGAAAGTATAGTAATGATGATGATGGTGGTACAATCATGATGATTTTGGTGATAATAATGATCCATGATGAAAGAGAGATGGTAGAAGGTGATAGGTGTGAAGGAGATATGGTAGCGATGATGGTAGAGTTGGTGAAGAAGGGTGGTGGTGGAGGATAGGGATGGTAGTGGTGGGTAGTTGTGGTGATGGTGGGTATGGAATGGTTGGTGGAAGAAGTGGTGGTTAGTGAAGATGTAATAATGAAAAATATAAGAAAAATATTGCTTTATTTTGAAAAATAATAAAAATAATTTAAAGCTATCTTTCAGACCTAGTGAATATTTAGAAAACTAAAAATATAACTTTTTACTTTTTCATTTAGAAAAATATTAGATTTGCATACAAAATTGTATATTTTTGTTCTCCATAATTTTTTTAAAGAAATATAGTAGTTTCTGTAACTGAACATGATCTGAAAGTTTCATCCATTCATTTTTTCTTAGGGGATTAAAAAAAAGACTTATCACTCCATTAAACTAAAGAAAAAATTCTCAGTGTCTCTAATCTTGTGGTAAATATGCTTTCATATTTAGTTGGTGTGCTCTTCTTCTCCCTGTTTTAACTAAGAATAAAAATAATAAATAAAATTTATAAGGTTTTGACAACAGATAAAGGATAGATTTTTTAACTTGAGTTTGAGCTTTGTTCAAGCAGAGGGAACATTCCGAGTGATTGAAGGTTAAATTGAATCAAAACAAAATACGAAAAATAAGTGCAAAATATTACTCCTAAGATAATTCACAAGATAGCCAATAAAGTTTATTAGGACTTTTGAAAGTAAATTGCTCTTACCTCGCTACCATTACCAAAGATTTATTATAAAGATAACTTAAATATGGCATATGGTCAATCCATCAGCCTACTAGGCTAACCCAACCAACTTTGGAAATTAGCTTGAAAGTTTTATTAGTGATAACATATCATACATATGGAGAACATATTAATTAAAAGGTATGCATTCTTGTAGCATTAAGCAAGTGCTATCCAAATATATTTGATTCCTATGTGATGACCTTCATATATACCTACAAAAAGGAGATCAATCATGTGCTTTTAGTACCTAAATCCTTTTGGGTCCAATTAGGTTAAGATCTAAATTCTTTTGGAGTTGGGTTCCCTTTGATACGCATACCTACTTCATACCCATCATATATGTGTTCCTCCTTATTGGGTATGAGTGCATGATGTGGTGCACTTTCCTTCTCTATTTTAATTACGAATAAAAATAACAAGTGTAATTCTATATGGTTTTGACAACAGATAAAAGGATAGATTTTTCAACTTGAGTTTGAGCTTTGTCCAAGTAGAGGCAACATTATGAATAATTCAAGTGAAAATTGAATGAAAACAATAAAAGGCAAAAAAAAGTGTAAAATGTTACTCCTAAGATAACTCACAAAATAGCCACCAAAGCTTATTAGGACTTTTGAAAGTAAATTGCTCTTACCTAACTACCATTGCCACATATTTATTATAAAAATAACTTAAATAAAACTTTATATATGGCACATGGTCAATCTTCTAGCCTACTAGGCTAACCCAACCAACATTGGAGATTAATTTAAAACTTTGTTAGTGATAACATATCACACATATGGAGAATAACATGCATTCATGTAGTATTAAGCAAATGCTATCCAAGTATCTTTGATTTCCTTGCATGTTGACCTTAAGATATACCTACAAGAAGGAGATCAATTATATGATTTTGGTACCCAAGTCCTTTTTGGTCCAATTAGGCTAGGACCTAAATTTTTTTGGAGTTGGGTTCTCTTTGGAAACCATACCTACTTCACACCATATCTAATGAATTTTAAAAACTACATCTAGGCTCTCTTATTAAGCCTAGTTAGATAAAGTTAGTTGGGTTAGCCCATCATGAGTGCCAAACCAAAACCCAAAGTCGAACATCTTCTACTCATATATGATGGGTTGGATTCAGATCTTGAGTTTATACAAGTAAATGAAGCATGCGATGATGAACACACTTGCATTTGTGAGCTTCGAACTAGTAACCCATTGGAGTCGAGATAGAGACATCACCCTAAAAATAAATAAACATGGTGTATCATTCTATCCCAATCTCATTTGGTTGCACTAAATGAATCATCTCTTAATCCCTTAAGAGATTCATGCCTAATCCCTATTTCACGTTACATATTCTCACAATTATGTCCAAGTTCATCAAAGCAAGCTAGCTAATGAATAGAATTATGTATTGTAATTCCAAATTCATCTTTCTTTTGTCCTAATGCTAGTAGAATCTAAGTTAACCATTTTTCCAGTTAGGCCACATCATCCACGACTATAGATAGCACATAAGAGTAACAAACACCAACTCTTTACTTCATAATATAATCCAAAATCACATAGGATACTATTGACACCAAGATTATAATCTCTAGGACCGCAGAGTAAGAAAGTGTGAATTCATTAACTCATTTTTTGAAGGACCACTAAGCACATACAGTATGAAATGCATGTAACAATGGAGTTACTCTATATCTTAGAGCATACGTATTTACTCTTTAATACCGTACGGATCTTAATTTGGTCACATCTTGAGTGACTAACTTGAGTTTTCCATTTGCTCATTATCAACAATGTCAGATAAAGATCTCGCACCTAGCTATTTATAGGCTTTTGGGATGGTAAGGAGGATCCATGTTGGCTTTTAAATATAAAAACACTTTATCTTGATCCTCATCAAGGAGACATATTAATGAAATGAACTAATCTCATTCTCTTAGCACCTTAGTTCAATTATGTCTTATCTCTACTCACCTTCTTAGCACCAAAGGCAATTGTTTGGGTTAGTAAGCTAATCTTAGCTTATCGACATACTTATTATGCTAGGTGCCACTTATATATTATGTCCAAAAAAGATCAACATTAACAAAAGTGGCTAATAAAGCTCATCAATTATATTAATGAAAAAATAATATTTTATAAGTACATAGTGGTTAATATCATATATCGCATCCTATGTAGTCCTATCCTATGTAGTCCCATGAATGCAACATGTGATACATATAAGTCCCTAGTCATTGATTTGGTGAGTAAATCTGCAACCATCTACTTCATAGGGATATGATTAAGGACCATTTATTTTTGTGTCATAATAACTTTGATGAAATGTTACCTTACTTGGATATGTTTAGTTCTACCATGATATTTAGGACCCCTAACATAAGCCAATGATACCATACTATTATAATAAATTATCATAGGGTCTAATAAATTTGTTGCAATATCAAGATGCTGCAAAAACTTTCTTAATCAAATAGCTTTTTGAACTATAGAGGAACATATTATATATTCTACCTTTATGATGGATAGGGCTATGCATGATTGTTCTTGCTGCTCCAAGATATAGCTTCATTATTAAGTAAGAAAGTATATCATAATATTGATTTGTGATCATTTAAGTCACCTTCGTAATTAACAACAAACTAACCTATGATGCGCAAATCCTTTCCTTGATAACATAACATATAATCAGATGTTCTTTTGATTCACCCCAATATTCTTTTGACTGCTTTTCAATGAACAAGTCTTGGATTCACCTAATAATGATTGATGATCCCAACAACATAGCATATGTCAGGCTATGTACACATCATCACATATATAAAGCTTTTGATTGTCTGGAATAGGAAACTCTAGACATCTTTTATACTTATTCTAGAGTCTTAAAACTCATATCAAGATTTAGTCTTATATTTCCTTAACATAAGTATCTATGGGTTTATAGTTATGCATCTAATGTCGCTTAAGTGTCTTCTTAATATAAGTCTTTTAAGATAAACCAAGAAGTCTCTTAGACCATCCTTTAAGATCTTGATACCTAGTGCATAATGAGCTTCACTCGTATCCATCATTTCAAAATTCAAGGAAAGCCATCTCTTTGTGCCATTCATTAACTCCCATTTCTAACTAATAGAATGTTGTCTACGTATAAAGAAAGGAACACAAAACTACCTTTAGTTCAGTTAACATACACATAATGGTCCTTTTCCATCATCAAAAACCTATCTACTAAGATGGCTTGATGAAATCAAAGGTTTCATTATTTGAATACGTGGTTAAGACCATGGACAGATCAATGAAGCTTACATATTTTACACTCCTAGTCTTGAACTATATAACCAATAGATTAATTCATATAGATCTCCTTATCTAATTCTTTATTGAGAAATACAATCTTAACATCTATCTAATCGAGTTGTAAATCTATATGTGAGACAATGGCTAAAATGAGATGAACTAATGCAAATCTCACAATTGGAGAAATATTTCTTCATAATAAATCCTTTCCTTTTGAGTATATCCCTTAGCCATGAGACGAGTCTTATACTTTTTAATAGATCCATCAGCTTTGCATTTAAACTTGAGAATCCTTTTATTTTTATTATTTGATGACTATGCAGAAAGTTAACCAAGTCTCGATTATTATTTGTCTTTATAGACTCCATTTTCTCTTGCATAGCCTTTGTCCATTCTCTAACCTTAGGGCATGAAAGAGCCTCTTAGCTCTTCAACATCTATGGGAGTTACCATAGGTGCCCTTCCCTTAATTTCAAATTGATGATAAGAAATTTTATCACAAATACTTTTACATGATTGAGGCTACTCTTGATCATGCTCCCTTCGATCTAATCCATTAGGCATATATTGCTCCCACTCTCCCTAGGAGATTGAAGAGTTATATTTGTTGACCTCTTATTGATTTTGATGAATACAAAATAATTAAGTATTATACTAATATAATCTTAGTCAAGATTAATTAATCTCAGATTATTCATTATGAAAGAAAATGCTTGCTTCAGCTTAAGGTATATTTCAAATCAAATGAAAGGTATTGCAGGTAAAGTATTAATGTGCTTTTCAAGTTAAATTATTTTTAAAAGGTTTGTAGATTAAATAATTTTTTAAAGGACTTAGATTTTGTGATCACTGAATGTTTTTCATGTATTTTGTGTACACTTATTGTTTGGATAGTTTACTTGTCAAAACATCTTTCAAGTTTAATTATATTTGCATTGTCTTGAACTAGGTTTAACTATTTTATAAATCTTTCACACAAACTCTGCAACCAAATCTTAATTTTATTTTTATTTAGCTTCTATATGTCGTGAATATTTTGAAGTTGAATGAGTGCTAAAACTATTTTCAAGTATTTATTGGATGACCAATTTGGGTGTTAGCCGTCCAAGTTTGTTTGACATTCGGTTTTTCTTGGCACCAAGGTTTTTAAACCAAATGTTGGATGTCTAGCGACTTAAGTTAGCTGATCGGATTTGTAAGGCTTTCTGTTTCTATTCCCTGTAGCACTTTTTGGAACTCAAAGTTGGCTGACCGGGACTTGAGTTAGCAGACCGGATTTGTGAGGCTCTTTGTCTTCTTGACACCTATTTTCATCAAAAAGTTGGGCGACCAGGACTCAATGTTAACCGACCAGAATTAAATGCCATTCGGTCTTCTCCTTGACACATTTTTGGCCTCAAAAGTTGGCCGATCGGATGTTGGGATGGGGCGACTGGATTTGAATGAGCTTCTGTCTTCTACCTGACACATTTTTTGCCTCAAAAGTTACCCAACTGGATGTTGGGATCGAGCGACCGTATTTGAATGAGCTTCTGTCTTCTCCCTGACACATTTTTGGCCTTAAAAATTGGTCAACCGAATGTTGGGATCGGGCGACCAGATTTGAATGAGCTCCTGTCTTCCCCTTGACACCATTTTGGCTTCAAATATTAGCCAACTAGTTTCATGGATTGGATGACCAATTTTTCATGGCTTTCAGTTTCTTCTCCCTGGCTCCCACAAGACCCAAGTGTTGGCCGACCGGGCTTGCATGTTGGACGTTTGATTTTGCCTTGTGACTTTTTATGGACGACTAGATTCAAGTCTTGGGCTTTCAATTTTTCTTCTGGGTGACCGGGTTCATGAGTTGGGCAACCGGCTCCTTGCTTTGGACGAACAACTCTTGAATTTGGGCATCTAAGGTTTCCATTCTCTCTTTCTCTCATTCTCTCTCACAATGTTCATGTAATGGCTATATTTTTGGGTATATATAGCTCAGTTGAACAGTGATTCTATGAGGAAGAAAAGAAAAGAAAAAGAGTGAAAATACAAGAAGAAAAGAAAGAAAAGGAGAAAGAAAAATACTTTGAAAGAGAGATTTATTCTTGAAAGAAAGTTGGAGAGTTGCATTGTTAATTTCAAAACCACTTGGAGTGCATTTACTTCTAATTCTTGGCGTGGTCTAAAAGCTCCAACAATATTTTCTTGAAGAGTATTCAAAGCTTCCACGAAGGCTTCATTATTGTTGCTGCACACTTAAAGAAAGAAGCTACCTCATGTTGAGCTCTTCAAGTTATAAAGTATTTCTTGTTGAATATCTGCTCATTCTTTAGGAGCATCTTATATAAACATTACATTTATTGTGATTTGATTTGGGTTTCATAGTTATGAATTGTGTGAGGGTAGAGGCCTACCCATAATTATATTTGTAAGGCTTGCTTGTGCCCGAAAATAAGCTTTCTAGCCAGGTAGGCTAGTGGTGCTAGTGGAATTTTCAAGGGATTCTTGGGGAGTGGATGTAGGTATCGAGTTTGGTACCGAACCACTATAAATCTTGGTGTGTTTGTGTGCGATATTATCTATGGTTGTTTGCATATTAACCTTACTTCACTACACGTTATTTATTTGTGAAAGACAATATAAGAGCATATACTTGCTAGTAAATTAAATTTTTAAGAAACCCAATTCACCCCTTCCCCCTCTTAGGTTGCTACATTTGGGCAACAATATCCTTCTCCTTTGCTAGTTCATTAAATTTGCCAAGATCTGGATCTTTCATTTTACAAAGCTAAAAGTGTTAAGAAATATGCCCTACAGCCAATCATCTAGCTTATAGATGGTTGTAATTCATTGTACATTATTTATTTGATTAATGAAAGTTATTCTGGCAGTACAGCATATTTTTTATCTTCCAATAGAACTCTTATATATTGTAGTCCTTAGAATTATATTTACTCAAGAAAATAAGAATTATCGAGTAATTCTTAAATGGGTTCGCAATCAAATAATATGTTATTACCTAAGACGACAACGTAATCAAGTATAGGTCATTATGTACCATATAGGTTGGTTTGTCCTCTTAAATCAAAGAGTGTATGACACTACTATGGCATGCAGGTGAGTGTAGAAGTACATTCATTGAACAATGACTCACCTCTGTTGAGTACTCTACTGTCAAGGGTATCTCACAGAAGGACAATGGGTATAAGTATCCCTTTGACTTGAGACTATTATGGTAACTTAGTAAGCAACTCACTGTACTTAGGCACTGGGCTACCTGAATTTCTAATCCAGTGACGAAAGGTTGCTGGGTGCAGTCAAGTACTTATTAAGTCAGTAATGAGTCAAGATGGAATTGTCCGCTCTAAGTATTAGAGTTAATGCTCGGTTTGTGTTTCAATTTTGCAAAACGTTGGCTAGGGTAATCCATGTGAGAAGTCACAGGATTGAACATGTTGAAACACACTTAGATGTTTTTTGAAAGTTAGCAGTGAACTCTGAATTCATCTTGAGTATTTGGACAAGGGAATGAATTATACGGTAACCATAGCCTAGGTTCATGAATATTGCTTTACATATATTCGATCTATTTGGACGTCGGGTACCATTGCTAGATGGTCATATTGATTGGTATAGAAAGTGTTCTTATGCTACTGATTTAGATTCAAACCAATGGAGTCACATACATAGTCAGATGACCTGGAGAAAGCCTTGACCCATAATCTAAGTGGGGCTTGGTTATATGGATAATACTGAGTTTATACTAACGATGTCTAACTAGCACTGAGCATTAGTGGTAGTACTTATTCTGGGGATAAACTTGAGTTAGTTTGTAACTCAAGTAGATTTTTAAAATTTATTCAGATCCATTGTGGGGTAGGACTTGAACCATAGACTAATGGTTGGTCTGACGATAGAGTAGTTTAGATCCGATTTCAAAGTGGTTTGAATCGGATATCCAATATAGCATCTAATTATTTACTTATGAATTTTGAAATCATAAATCACTTCAAATTAGAAATTAGATAAGTTCAATACAAAGTATGGTTCGAGATCTTCGCATGGGTTCTTTCAAATTTCAATTTGGACTTCAAACGAATTTAATCTGATTATTTTTATATTTATATATATTTTAAATATTTTTAAATTACCGTTGTGCCCTTCGAATGTGTGCAACAATGGGAGTTTAAAATTTTATATAAATTACGGTTGTATCATGTAAATTATGATTGTGTCATTATGTACAAATTATGATTTTACCATTAAAATAGCATGAATTTAAAATTTCATATAAATTATGATTTTATCATTGAGATGGCGTGAATTTAAAATTTTATTTAAATTACCATTTTACCATTGAGATGATGTGAATCCATAATTTTTAATATACTTTCTTTTACACGTTGACAATGCGTTCATGCACGTGGTTCATCTATATGGTAAAGAAATTTTATTCCATTTGAACCATCGGATTGCTCTCGGAGTACTAATATTATCCTATCTATAAAACAAATCAAAAAGTTATTTTTGGGTTGATTTTTATGCTGGGTTTATATCATATTCCATCAGAGACTTAAGAAGCACTTCTCAACCCTTTTCTTTCACGGTAGCAGAGAGAAATCCAAAATAGAGAAGTCCATTATGAAAAGAGAGGGTCTCTTCTCTTGGAGAAGAGTTCTTCACTTTATTATTCCTTCTATTTTTATATCCCATGTCTCAAGGAATCCTGACGTACGTACGAAATAAAGGAGTGGCACGTGCGACTCTCGCAAAGCATCAAGACAGGAATATTCATAGGCGATTAGATATGCATCCAGCTTTTGCAACCGGTACACAAACTGAAAGATATAAAAAATTTAATTTTAAATTTTGCATGCTTCCAATTATAGATATATATGGCATAATTTTATATAAATTTAATTAGATTAAATTTAAATAAAATACTTGCATGCTTCACCTGGGATCTTGGGATTCCCTAGGAACAATTTTTCCTATAAAAAGTCCTTGGTATCCCCACTTTTGCTAAAAAATCTTTTTATAAGGCAACATCCTAAGACTTAATCTCTATTATACTTTTATCAACTTCTTTACCAATAAATATATAATCCTTAGAATGCTTTAGGTATCTAATAAGATACACATTTTCTCTATAGGGCCTAACTTTCCATATATATGAGAAGGTGTATGAACAAAAGCTATAGATCCCCAGGGTTGCACATTATCTAAATCAAGCTTTTTACCAAACCAAAACTCATGAGGTGGAAGACACAAACTTAGAGACTACACGGTTGAGGATGTAAGCAATGGTTAACAACGCATCTTCCTAATAGGAAATGGGAAGATTATCTTTCCCCATCATTGATCTAACCTTATATAATCCTCCTCTCTGCAATGCTATTTTGTTGGGCGGTTTTAAGAATTGTTAACTATCTAGCTATCTATTTTTCTTTATGCAGTCCTTTAAACTGTCTAGATAGATATTTATGGTCATGATCAACTTTAAGAGCCTTAATGCTCTTAACTAATTGATTC
>UESW01004326.1:831284-853109 GCA_900491605.1 Calamus simplicifolius | reverse complement strand
TGAAAATGGAATTAATCATAATTTTTCAGCACCTAGGACCCCACAACAAAATGGTGTAGTTGAAAGAAAAATAGGACTCTAGAAGACATGGCCCGTACCATGCTATGTGAAAGTAAACTACCAAAGTACTTTTGGGCGGAAGCTATTAACACAGCATGTTACATCTTAAATAGAGCTTAATAAGACCATTTTAAAGAAAACACCTTATGAATTATGGAATGATAGAAAACCAATATAAAATATTTTCATGCATTTGGTTGTAAATGTTTTATTCATAATAATGGTAAAAATAATTTAGGAAATTTGATGCTAAATCTGATGAAGGAATATTCTTAGGATATTCAACAACTAGTAAAGCATATAGAGTATTTAACAAGAAAACCTTAGTTGTTGAAGAATCCATTCATGTAGTTTTTGATGAATCTTTAGCAACTGGTTCTGAAAAGATTTGATGAGGAAGATACAAACATAATTGAAAAAGATCTTGAAAAATTAATATTGATGTATCTTCAGATCATGAACAAGAAGCTAAAGATGATGATTCACCTAAGGATGATGATATAATAATCATAATGATGTAGATCCTAGAGATTGGAGATATGCTTATAGTCATCCTAAGGAATTGATTATAGGTGATCCATCTCAAGGAATAAGAACTAGATCATCTATGAGAAATATTAGTAATCATCTTGCATTTGTATCACAAATTGAACCTAAAACTATTGAAGAAGCTGAAAAAGATAATAATTGGATGTTAGCAATGCAAGAAGAATTAAATCAATTTACTAGAAATAATGTATGGACCTTAGTTGAAAGACCTAAAAATCATTCAGTTATAGGATCAAAATGGGTATTTAGAAATAAACTAGATGAAAATGGCATAGTAATTAGAAACAAAGCTAGATTAGTTGCAAAAGGATATAATCAAGAAGAAGGTATTGATTTTGATGAAACCTTTGCACCTGTAGCTAGATTAGAAGCCATTAGACTATTACTTGCATTTGCATGTCATATGAATTTTAACTTATTTCAAATGGATGTAAAAAGTGCATTTTTAAATGGATTTATAAATGAAGAAGTTATGTAGAACAACCACCAGGTTTTGAAGATCATGAATTTTCAAATCACGTTTTTAAATTGCACAAAGCATTATATGGTTTGAAACAAGCACCTAGAGCTTGGTATGATAGGTTAAGTAAATTCTTAATTGAAAATGATTTTACAAGAGGAAATGTTGATAAAACTTTGTTTTTGAAAAGAAAAGGTAAAGATTTATTGTAGTTCAAATATATGTTGATGATATTATTTTTGGTGCTACTAACAATCTCTATGTCAAGAATTTGCTAAGTTGATGCAGGGAGAATTCGAAATGAGCATGATGGGAGAACTCAACTTCTTCCTTGGACTCCAAATCAAACAAAGCAAAGAGGGAATCTTTATCAACCAAACAAAATACACAAGAGAATACTAAAGAAGTTTGGTATGGAATCAATGAAACCCCTCGGAACACCAATGAGTCCTTCATGCAAGCTGGACAAAGATGAAGAAGGTAAGAAGGTTGATCAAAAATATTATCGAGGTATAATCGGATCCCTACTTTACTTAACTGCAAGTAGACCAGATATAATGTTTGCTGTTTGCTTATGTGCTAGATTTCAATCTGAACCTAAAGAATCACATTTAATTGCTGTTAAAAGAATACTAAGATATTAAGTGGAACAAAAAATGTAGGTTTATGGTATTCTAGAGACTCAACATTAAATCTATTGCATATTCTGATTCTGATTATGCTGGATGTAAGTTAGATAGAAAAAGCACAAGTGGTGCATGCCAATTCTTAGGAAGTAACTTAATCTCATGGTTTAGCAAAAAGCAAAATTCAGTTGCATTATCAACTACTGAAGCTGAATATGTAGCAGCTGGAAGTTGCTGTGCTCAAATCCTATGGATTAAGCGACAACTTGAAGACTATGGTATCACACTTGATAAAACACCTATAAGATGTGATAACACAAGTGCAATCAATCTAACTAAAAATCCAATTCAACATTCAAGAACAAACACATAGAAATTAGATATCATTTTATAAGAGAACATGTAGCTAATAATGAAATTTGTCTTGATTATGTTAACACTGAAGAACAATTAGCTGACATATTTACAAAACCTTTAAGTGAAGAAAGATTTTGTTATCTTAGAGGAGAGTTAGGGATTTGTGATCCATTAGAATGAATTTGAAACCCCTAAGGAAATTTTATCTAGATTCTTTCAAATCCTTGATCTTTAAGGAAATCTTATCTAGAATTCATATCTAATTGATCATTCAATCCAATGATTATTTTATCAATTTTAATGATCAAATTCCGGACACATTTCAGAAATTTCATTTTTTTTGCTCTGAAATGGTCTCGGAGCCGACTCGGTGAGTATCGGAGTCGACTCCTGGTTTCGCTGAAACTCTCGGGTCGACCCCTTCTCGGCGCGAGTCGACTCCACTTCGGGATGGTTTTCTGTGACTGTCCGGAGTCGACCCCTTTGCGCGAGCCGACTCGAAGTGGTCCCAGGTTGATTTATCTAGGGCAGAGTCGACTCGCCGTTCATTTCAAACTTTCCAATCTCTCAAAATACTCTCTCCAAATATCTCCAGACCTTCCAAATTCCCAAAATCCTGATTAACCTTCCAATCAACCAATGGCACCCAAAACTCGAGGTTCCAATCTTGCTGCGGCCGGTGTGAAGAGGAAGAGAGCCGTGAGGAAGACGGTGAGGCGTCCGGTCGTGAGCCTTCTCCAAGCGGATTCACTTCATCTCTTCAACCCCCAATGCTTCTCCAGCCACTGCTCCTACTCAGGTAGATAGATTAGCAGATAGAATCATCACCATGGTAGAAAAGTGGATTTTGAATTTTTGAGGAGAGGGATTTTTATTGGGAGACAATTGATAGAAATGGGATGGGAGAAGATATGTTCACTGGATTGCCCTACTTATCCCCTCTTGTTAAAGAGTTTTATAAGAATTGTCTAGAGGAGATCATGGTCTATAAGCACATAAGAGGAAATAGGATCTCTGTGACTGAGCTTTTTCTAGACTATTGGATCTACCCTTGTCAGGACTGCCACATTTTCTTCTGAAGACCGAAGCCCTGCTCTTCTAGATTACTTAACCGAGATGTTGTCGGTTTTGAAGAGGTTTTTGCCAATCAATTATCCTTAGAACTAAGATTGCTTCATAACATTTGCAGTAGGATCTTTTTCCAAAAATAGGAAGATTTGATTATGTATCTGAAAGAGATATTTTTGTGATGGATGCTATTGTACGGGCAAACCAATAAACCTTCCCAGTATGATTCTTTGGTACATTGCTGACTGTGGAGGAAAGAGAAATCTAGCCTTGCCCTATGGTATGATCCTCACTAAGATCTTTCAGAGCCAAGGGATTGTTATTCTGATAGTGAGCCAATGAGGAACCTGAGACATACAGACTTTTACAGCTTGGCCACTATTCATCGGATGGGTTTTTAAGAAAAATGGAAATGGGAGAGGAAAGGTTAGTTGAAGATAGAGCTAGGATGCTGAGGCACCAGGTCCATCAGTTAGACACTATTCACCTGCACCTCCGAGCCCTCCTACTTCGGCACCTGCTCCTACCCCGCTCCATTTGATCAAGCTTCATCTCTCTGCTGGCTTCTCAGATCTACAATTAAAGCAACTCAAAGGACTTTTGATGATCAGTCAGAAAAATTAAAGTCTGAGTTTGAAATAAGTTCATGAACCTAAAGGAGACTCTATATTCATTGGATGAAAGAATCACTAAAATTGAGTCTACTCTCAGCACTCTTCAAAGTCTTTAAGTGGAGATCTCAAAAAAATTTTTGAAGAACTTAAAGATATTTGCGGAGATGGCGAGACCTACTCTAAGTGCAATGCGGAGCTTCAAGACAAATTTTGACTGCTTGCACCTTTGTAGATGAAAGGCTCAAAGACTATGTAAAAATCCAATCAGATGGAATGAAGAACATAGTTGATCATTTGACTAGGATTGTTAGAACTCATTTTAATGTATTAGATTCTCAATCCTTGCATGTATTGAAATTATTGTTATGTTTACATTTTGATATCAATGTATTAGACATTTTGATGTATTAGACTCTTGATGAAATGAAATGTCAATTTTGATTACTCAATGTATTTCTTTCTATCAACGAATGAATGAATGTTTATGCTTCTCTACCTTTTTGTTGATAACAAAAAAGGGGGAGAGTTTTATAGTTTTATGATTGAATATGCATTGAGAAAATCAAATTAATCAATGAGATAATAAATTGAATGATTAAGTTTCATAGGGGGAGCTACCTCATTCAGGGGGAGCCTAAGCCTATTTATGAAATCAAAATAAATTCACAAATCAATCATGCATAAACTCAATGTTTTTGTCATCATCAAAAAGGGGGAGATTGTTGGAAGATTATTGAAAAATTATATGCCCCAATCCTTTTGATTTTGATGATTACCAAAAGCCATGAGTATGATAAAAGATGCAATGAGTTTATTTACATGTGCAATGAATTTATTTTGAACAATCAATGAGAATGTTAAAGTTTGACATTAATCATTTTGAAAGTAACTTTAAGCTCAATGTTTAAGCTTTCAAAAAGAAATTTTATAATTCATAGATTAATCAATGAGTTTTTGGAATACTTCTTGAATTAATTCTTAATGTCAATTTTATTGAATTCAAGTCAAAACAATGATTTAAAATGAATCTGGAACGATTTTAAAGTCAATCAGAAAACTTTCTGATTTTTGATACGTTCCGGAGCCGACTCTTGAGTTTCAGAGTCGACTCCCCTCAGAGAACAGAAATGTCTATCTGTCTCGAGTCGACCCACGTAATTTCACGAGTCGACCCCCGATTTTGTCGAGCCGACTCCATGACTGTGCGAGTCGACTCCGCTCAGACACCAGAGTGTGTTTTTCTGAGCACTTCGCGAGTCGACCCCAACTTTTCATGAGTCGACCCCCGACTTTCAGGAGTCGACACTTTACTTTTGGTGAGTCGACCCCTGACTTTCTAAACATTTCTATTTTTAGTATCACGAGCTCGAGCCGACTCGGGAAAAGCATGAGTCGACTCCAGCAAATCTGGGCGAAATTTTTACGGATGCCAACTCAGCTCCAACGGTAAGATTTTTGATTAACGGCTATTTTTCTTTGTCTCTAACGGCTATATTTTGCAGAATCTATAAATAGAGAAGCCTTTTCAAATCAAAGAGACAATAGAGAGATATTTATTTCAAAGAAAAAGAAGAGAAAAATCGGAAAAACAGAGCTTCAGTTGAAAAAATCCGTGATTCAAAATAGAGTGAAAGAAAGAGTGTGAAATCAAAGGAAGTTCCTTCTGTGTTCAAGCTCAAATCCAAGGAAGCTTCAGAAGAAAATCCAAGTGCTATTCAAGAGCATCTCAAGAGATTTCCAACACTCAAAGAAAAGAGAAAAGCCCAAATCAACTCCAACACACTTCCGTGAAGAATCCAAGCTGAGGCCTGGTTCTACACTTCAAAGGAGTTGAAGAAAAGAAGAAAAGCTCAAAGCCAACCAACTGCAAATCAGGCTTATCTAAACTCTATTCTTACATTTGTTTATCTGCTCATTAAGGAGCCTTGTAACTAAACAAACAATATTTCTATTCTTTGTGTCTAGCTCAATCTGGGGGATTGAACTAGAGGAGGTAGTCTTACCTCAGTTCAAGCTTGGTTAAGCTTGGGTTAGGGTTTTTGTGCTGGTGAGCCCTTGAAAACCAGCTGGGTTCGTTGTGCGCCCGGGAAAACAACAAGTTTGAGTTGTGAGCTTGTAAAACAACTCTGCTGTAATCTAGGGTGATTATAGTGTGGACCCAAGTGAATCTTGGGAGTGGACGTAGGTGTTGGATACACCGAACCACTATAAAATCTTTTGTGTTTGCCGTGTTCTATTGTCTCTTTCTCTATCTCTGTTTATTCACTGCAATTTATATTTACTTTGCATTTGCCTTCATTCATCTCAAGCTAAATAATTTAAAAGGCTAATTTTTAAAGAACCCAATTCACCCCCCCCCCCTCTTGGGTTGTCATCTGGGCCAACAATTACCATTTAAAAAGTAGTTTTAACATCCATCTGCCAAATCTCATAATCGAAGTGTGCTGCTATAGCTAGCATAATCCGAATGGATTTCAGCATTGCCACAGGAGAAAACGTTTCGTCATAGTCAATACCATAACGTTGACGATACCCCTTGGCAACCAGACGTGCTTTATAGGTCTCTACCTTTCCGTCTGCGCCTCTTTTCCTCTTGAAAACCCACTTACACCCTATGGGTTTTATCCCTTCGGGTGGGTCAACTAATGTCCATACATTATTGTCCTTCATGGAATCAAGTTCGGATTTCATGGCATCAAGCCATTTATTAGAGTCAGTCCTTTGCATAGCATCCATATAGGTGATCGGATCCTCGTTGTTCTCATCGAGTTCAACAGGATCATCGTTCTGGACCAAGAAACCTAAGTATCTGTCCGGTTGATGTGGTACTCTACCAGATCGCCTTAATGGTGCATCTAAAATGGGTTTTGAGTTTGATCTAATCAACTCAGATTCTAAGGGTTCACTGGTTTGTGTTGTTCCTTCTACTTGATGAACTTCCTCAAGTTCAACATTAGAGCTATTTGTTCCTTCACTAAGGAACTCCTTTTCAAGAAAAACTGCTCTATTACTAATGAACAACTTTTGTTCTTCAGTATTGTAGAAGTAATATCCTTTGGTTTCTTTCGGATAGCCGATAAAAAAATATTTGTCAGATTTGGGTTCAAGTTTGTCTGATTTTGCACGTTTCACATAAGCCGGACACCCCCAGACTCTCAGATAGGTGATAACCGGTTTATGTCCATACCACATCTCATGTGGAGTTTTAGAAACAGACTTACTTGGAACCTTATTAGAATATGACAAGCTGATTCTAATGCATATCCCCAAAATGATATTGGCAAGCTTGCAAAACCCATCATGGACCGAACCATGTCTAACAGAGTTCGATTCCTTCTTTTCGACACACCGTTATGCTGCGGTGTTCCTGGAGGAGTCCATTGGGAGAGAATCCCATTCTCCCTTAAATATGTCACAAAGTCATTGAAAGGTATTCGCCTCCTCGATCTGATCGAAGGGTCTTAATACATTTTCTGTTTATTTTTCTACTTCTTTATGATATAGTTTGAACATTTCAAACGATTCAGATTTATGTCGCATAAGATAGACATAACCGAACCTAGAAAGGTCGTCTGTAAAAGTAATGAAGTAGTAATATCCACCTTTGGCACAAGTGCTCATTGGTCCACATACATCAGTATGTACTAGACCCAATAGCTCTTTGGCTCTTTCACCTTTTCTAGTAAAAGATGACTTGGTCATTTTACCAAGAAGACATGATTCACAGGTAGTTAATGATTCACAATCATCACTCGAAGGATGCCCTCCTGGTTAACCTGTTTAATCTGTTCTTGTTGATATGACCCAGCCGATGGTGCCAAAGATAAATATGTGACATCAGTTGTTCTAGGGCGCTTACTTGATTTGTACACTACATTCACAGGCTGTGATAATATATAAATGCCATTAGATAAATGCCCAGTCATTACAGTGACTCCATTCATAATGATATTCAAAGTAACATCCTTTATTGAAATTTCATAATGACTTTTGGCCAGAAGGCCTACAGAAATTACGTTCAACAAGAACGTTGGGCAAAAATGACAATCATTTAGTATAATGACATTTCTATTGAAAACTATTTCAAGAACTCCTAATGCCAGAACTGGAACTAATCTTCCATCGCCGACATTAAGGAATCTTTCATTGTCCTCAAATCTTCTAGTGACCTGTAGTCCCTGCAATGAATTGCAAATGTTAAAAGGACTCCCGGTATCCAATACCCAGGTCTGATTATCATATACAGAAAAATTACAAGGTGTTATCATATAAATACCTTGTTGAGCAACATCTTGCCCCTTTTTCTTCTTTGGCCTGTTTGGATCAAGTGTGGCAATGTAAAGAGGACAGTTCCTCTTCCAGTGCCCTTGCATCTTGCAGTGAAAGCATTCAGCTTGACTTTTATCAACTTTCTTCTTCTGCATCTGACCCCTTATAGATGTCCTAGCATGTTGCACATTTTTCTTATTCTTTTTCTTCTTCCTTTTCCCAAAGGGTTGACGCCCTACCTTAGATCCTTCAACCACATTAACCAAACCCTTAGAGAGCTGGTTATCCTTCTCAAAGTTCTGTAACAACCCCAACAAACCGTGGTAGTTGACTGCAGGCTTTGTCATTCGAAAATGAGTAAGGAAAGGTCGGAAGGATGGAGGCAAGGAATTCAGGATCGCATCTTTTCCCAACTGCTCATGTAGGGAAAAGCCGAGCTTGCTTAGGAGTTCTATCTTCTCGATCATGTACAATACATGATCAGTGACAGGAGATCCATCCCTCATTCGAGCATTAAAAATAGCACAACTAGTCTTGTGCCTTTCAACGTCGTCGGGTGTGCCGAAAGATTCATTCAATGCTTGAATGATTTCTTCGGCTGAGCATTCTCGAACCGGCGACCGAATTCATCGTTCATTGCTGCTAGCATGATGCAACGCATGCTAGTTCTATCATTGAGCCACTTCTGATAAGTGTCTCTCTTAGAACTTTGGTGTTTGCATCAGGTATCTTTGGTGCAGGATTATTCAGAATATATAGAATCCTCTCATGCTCAAGGACGATCTTAAGTTTTCTAAACCAGCTATTGAAATTTAAACCATTCAACTTGTCACTATCCAATAGGGACCTTAATGATAAATTAGTGGCCATTTTCTGCATAAGGAAAAACTAAAGTTTATAGTATATAAATTGATTCAGTCTAAAGACTTGGACTTTAGTCTAAAGATTCTCCCACTATTTTGTTCAAATTGGCAGCCTCTACACCCCAATTCGAAGAATTATTCTTAATTCTTTAGTGGGCACTAAGATCTACATAGACTACATACAGGCCCAAGTGAAGCTTGGCCAACCCATATGCATCTAAGAGTAGGTTCAAAACCAATTGTTTCCCAAATAATTCTTAGTGTTTAGTTTTGCCCATGTTCCTCTTCAGCAGCATGGAGTGCCTCCATTGAAAGTTCTGGTTAGGTCTAACCATTAAATGATATAATCAGTGTAACCTATCAATAGACAACCAAGCCTGAGTGAAGCTTGGCCCACCTGACTGTCTATTTAATAGTTATGCTGACTTATCATATAATGAATGATAATTCCAATGGTTGACAAGCACCAGGCATGGAGTACCTCCAATGATTATCAAGACATCGAACTCATTATCACCCACCTTAATGGAGGGTATGATCTAGTTATCATATAACTATTTTATTTTAAGGACCTAATAATTTTAGAGGATTTAATAATCTGAAGATAAATTAACTAATCAAGTTCTCCTACTGAATCTATGAAATTGGTAGAATGAAACAAGATTAAGTCAGGTTAAGTGGCACCTAATCAGTCAAACTGATTTCCTTATAGGCATGGATTAATCCAAATCAGGTAAATAATCT
This sequence comes from Calamus simplicifolius, assembly GCA_900491605.1. NCBI lineage: Eukaryota > Viridiplantae > Streptophyta > Magnoliopsida > Arecales > Arecaceae > Calamus > Calamus simplicifolius. The sequence goes on along the minus strand of UESW01004326.1, from coordinate 843,499 downwards.
GAATCATAAATGGTTCACCATATTGACCAGGTAAGTGAGATCGATGGGAGGGATATGCCATTAACTCATTAAAGATGCATCAATATGAGTAGCTCACAATTAAAAACCATTCAATCGTTGATCCTAGAGAAACTTGCCAACTCACCTTGACATCATATGGATAACCAATTTTGATTTGACCATCTAAGATATTCATGCTCAACCACGGAGCCTAATCTACCTCCATTTGGTTTAATCAAAGACAAGGACATGATCAACTACAACTATTGTTTGATTTAGAGTATCCTTAACCTAATCTAATTAATTTAGATTTGATCAAATACTCTTATAGTCCATTTGATTTAAACCTTAGGGTCTAACCCTTTATGGACCTGATTTAGCTAACCCATAAGGTTAAATATATTTATGTCATATATTTTGAATCATGCATCAGTTGCATTATATAACTACTCATAATTCCTATATTTAGATCATATCTAAAAAGATTATGAATAAATATTTGACATTCAAATAAGACTTTTAGATTTATGTTTTTATACTAAACATGTAATTATCATGCTTTTATACAACATCAATATGTATTAAATATAAAACATCTTGAGAGTGCGGTACTGCTATACGTCATAGAATACCTCATTGAATGAGGTAATTTAGATTTTTAATCCATCTATGACTTGATAGCCTGGAGATCCGTTTTAGCTATTATTAAAATTAATAGGAGCATTAATTTATATGCAATAAATTAGATCAAGACAAAATCAGGCTCTGATACCATTTGTAGGGAGAAACAATCTCCGAGGCATGCATATTTTAAAATTTGATAACAATTATCAATGTAAAATTTTAAAGATTAAATATTAATCTATCTAATAAGCATCAAGATCATATCTTTGCCTTATATATAGGATCGTTTGATCTAAAATATGCATATAAATAAAACATCAAGATCATATCTTGATCTTCAAGATGAGAAGTTGTATTACTTATCTTGAAGCCTGCCTTAAGATCTAGGGATCAAATCACTTACCTTAAGAACAGTAGGTAAATCCTTATTGCTCTGCAGCCGTTCAATCGTCCGGTCTCTAGTATCATCCATGCGAAGTCCCCGAATGATCGGATTTCTGGGAGTGCTAGCTCGCGGAAAAACAACTTTGCTGATCTTGAATCCTTCCACTTGAATCTTCTTCCAAGATCTACTAAACTTTCGCTGACACCAGAATTATACCAGGATTTTCTATTCTAACTCTTTAGAAATTCAATCCATAACATTTCATTGTTGTGTAATCTGGTGAGGAATGTCCTCTAATTTATAGGCTCAATGTAGCCATTAGCCCATTGAATTCTAACACTTAGAATTCTGTCGTTCAGTGAAAACCAAAGAGACGCAGTGTTTGGTTAATTCTGACGTTCGGTGAAAACCAAAGAGACGCAAAAGTTAATTCAAAGAGGTACATTAATTCCACATGAATTCTAATACTTAGAATTTCAACAAAAATGGTTTGGAGAAGATTAAATTAATATGTTAAATTCTATATGAGAATTTAATCAAGTTATCTCATCATGTGAGATCCTTTTGCGAGGGGTTTGGATTCGGGTTTTGGTTTAAGCTGATTTGAATTTATTGGATTAAACCTACATAGATCATGGTCCTAGCCCAAATCAAATTTGTCTAGTCCTGAATCTATTTAAATCCAAATCAAATCTAATTTCAAATCAATATTTGAAATTGATTAGTCCTTCTAATAAACTTAAACCAAATTGAATCTTATTCACTTGTACTTAACCCAATTGAGATAATTCAATCAATCAAATTGATTAATTAAATCATATATGATTCTCAATCGTTGATCAGCAAATAGATCATCCTAGAAAACTTCTATACGTGTGACTCTCTAGGTTTGAACCTAAGCCGATAGCATAGGAACAACTTTCTATACTAATCGATGTGCCAATCTAGCAATGGAACCCGACGTCCAGATAGATCGAAGAGTTGCCGAGAAAACTCCAAGAACCCTAAGAAACAGTTACCGTATAATTCATCCTTTTGACCATAAATACTAAGGATGGCTTAAGAGCCTGTCAACTCTAAACAACAAATCCATAAAGTGATTTCAACTTTAGTGATCATGTGACCTTCACATGAAGTGCCTTGGCCAAGGTCTTGCTAAATTGAAACACAAGCATTTCTTCTTTTAATGGGATAGGTCAAATTCAATCTTGATCTACAACTGACTACCACAAGTACTTGACTGCACCTAGTAACCTTTTCTAGCTGGATTAGAAATCTAGGTGGTCCGGCACCTAAGTACAATGAGTTGCTTGCAAGTCACCGGTTGTGATCTTCAGGTCTTAAAGACACTTATACCCATATCTTCTCGGATTAACTCTTGACAACAGAGTATCCAAAAATGAGTCACGTTTGGTGAAATGTACTCCTACACTTTCACCTGTATGTCATACCAGTGTCTCTACACTTCTTGGTTATGAGGACAATCAACAAATATGATATACAACATCCTATAATTGATACTACTACGGCCCTATCATAGTATATCATTTGGTCGCGAACTCTTTTGAGGACCTTCATAGATAAATCCTCCTTTATCGTGAAAGAAGATCCTGAGGGCTTCATTACTATCAGGAGTATTAAGAAGATGTTCTTGTAATGAATAAACTGCCAAATAACTTTTATTAATATATCAATTTATATGCTATTTACATTAGCTCAATCATTAAATGATTGGCTTTATGATACAATTCCCAACATAATTAACAAATAATATATATGATACACATTAATCATTAAAATCTACATGACTTTAGAAGAAAATTGACATAAAACTCATGTCAATCAAAATTTTCCATAATTTTCTATGAATTTTTAAAGAAATTTATCAATACAAATCCTTCTATGTAAAAATAGAAACTTTTCTGGACTGATATATAAATTTGCAAGTAAAATTAATCCAAGGTCCCTCCTATCATAAAAAATTATTTAAAAATGCTTGCTATTATTGAAATTAATAGTAGGTCCAAGCCTCTTTGAAACTTGCATAAAAGTCCCTACTATATGGTACCATTGCACCAGGCACCACATCAGTACTGATGATGCCTGATCACTTCGAGCTGACGTCCTTGAGCGTCAGTGGATGCTTTATGATTTTGCTGAAGCAGCTTGACCTCCACATCGAGATTTGCAAGAAGTTTCAGAGATCGGATATTTCGATGAGAATCCTTTGATGCTCAAGTTAGTGACCAGAATCACAGCTGTGAGCTTGAATAAGCTCCAAAGAAAGAGTTGGAAAGATAAGAAAACTCTTTAAGTATCTAAGTGTTCATACCTTGGGCAGGGGTCCCTCTTACCTATTTTATTGATACTCGGAGTTTGTGAGACTTGCTTGGAAAGATTGGGATCTAATGATGAGCCACGACTTTTTGAATGGAATGTCAGAGTTAGTGGGATCTAATAATTTTTTCAATTCTAGAGTACCTGACATTCACATCATGGAGCACTTTGCTAGTACAGTAGATGGATTTTTGTGCTCCATCGGGATCGAAGTGTACTAGGACAGAGCTAACTGCCTCCAGAAAAGCAGCAAGATAAAGAAAGAGCCTTTGGCTTTGACAGTAATGATGGTGTGGATAGAAATTCCTTCAGCTACTCGAAGGCTTTCCGACAGCTCTTCGTTCACTCGAAGCCGTTCGCCTTGCGTAGAGCTTTAAAGAAAGTTAAGGCATCTTTTAAATGATCTCGATAGGAACTGACTTAGAGTGGCCACTCTTTTGGTGAGCCGCTGCACCTCCTTTTTATTGACTGGTTGCCTCATATCAAGAATGGCTTGTATCTTCTTCGAATTTGCTTCAATCCTCCATTGGGTCACCAAAAACCTAAGAAATTTTCGGCAGTGACCCCAAATGCGTACTTGCAAGGGTTGAACTTTATTTGATGGCACCATAGGTTATTGAATGTTTTTTCTAAGTCAGCAACATGGTTAGCAATGAAGGTGCTATTGGTCAGCATATCATCCACATACACCTTCATGTTATTCCCAATCTGGTCTTTAAAGACCTTATTCATCAATCTTTGGTAAGTGGCCCCTACATTTTTCAACCCAAAGGGCATTACCTTGTAACAGTAAATGCCCTTTTCGGTAATGAAAGAGGTATTTTTTTTATCCATCAGGTCTATTTTTATTTGGTTGTATCTGAAGAAAGCATCCATAAAGCTAAGATGCTCATGGCTAGATATGGAGTCTACCAATTGGTCAATTCGCGGTAGTGAAAAGCTATCCTTAGGACATGCTTTATTAAGATCATTGAAGTTGATGCAGATTCTTTAGCTTTTGTTTGCCTTTCAAATCATCACCATATTGGCTAGCTAATCTAGGTATTAAGCTTTTCAAATGTAGCCAGCAGTAAGCAGCTTATTGACCTCCTCATCAATGGCCCTCTGCTGCTCGGAGGCAAAACTTCTCTTTTTTTGATGGATAGAATGATACTTCAGGTCAATATTAAGTTTATAAGTAATTACCTCCGAAGAAATGTCGGACATATTCGATGCCGACCAAGCGAAGATGTCTAAGTTCGTCCGCAAGAAGGTAAGCAGTTGATTCTTTATCTCCAAGGAAAGAAGCTCGCTAATATGTATAGTCCTCACAGGATTGTTCCCCAATGGATAGGTTAACAAGTGCTCGGCTGGCTCTCCTCTTCTTTCAGATTCTCTGGGATCGAGCAGCACTGAAGCTGGTGGGATCACCATCTCCTACGGGCTGGGAGCCATATGATAGCATAATTGCATTGGATTTTTCTTCCCATGCATCTTGTCGAATCCTTCACTGATAGACAATCTCACGAGCAAGCATTTAGTGGATATCATCATGTCCAAGAGGTTTAGGCCAGGCTGACTGAGTATGGTATTGTAAGCCAGAGGCACTCGGACCCCTATAAACCTTATTAGGACCATACTTTGACATGGCGGCGATCCTGTCGTGACTAATAGGGTGATTTCACCTTTAACCCTTACCGAATTTCCTATGAAACTGACCAAAGGCATTGTCACCGATTAGAGAGAGCTGAAAGATAAATTCATCCGAACAAAAGCATCATAAGTGAGGATGTCAACAGAGCTTTCACTATCTACCAAAATATTTTTTACAGGATGCTTAGCGATCATCATAGAGATGACAACACTATCATCATTCAGATTGTTTTCTCCCACTAATTCTCCTTCAGAAAAGGGGATTACATTCTCTATTCCCTCACCACCTCTTGGTCTTTTGGCGGGTAAAGCCATCCCCCAGGAAAGCATGCTTACTGTCCTTTCCATTGGAGTGTTATTGATGCTGGCCTGGATAGGCGGAGGCCCCATTAGAGCTGGGACGGCCAGAGACCCTTCCTTCTGGATAAACTTTCCAAGGTAGCCCCTCTGGATGAGCTCATTGATAGCACGCTTTAGGTTGCGGCAGTCTTTAGTATCATGGTCATGTCTCTATGGAAACAGTAGTAACAACTCCAATCATGAGTAGCATCCTTCCTCGGTGGGGGAGGGCGCCGGAAGTAAGGCTCGCTTTTGATCTCCATAAGAATATGAGAAATGGGGGCGAGGAGAGGTGTGAAATTGTCTTCTCTAGGGATAAAGCTTCGGCGCTGATTATCTAACTAGCACGAAGGCTTAGGCTTCTTAGGGGAAGGTCCGCTTGGCTCCGCACGGATCGATCTCTTACTAGACCTCCCTTCATTGTTCCTTCAAGTGAAATTAGCTTCGTTGGCATGAATGTATTTCTGCGCATGACTTAGAAGCTCATCATAGGAACTGGAAGGCCTTTTGTCTAATGAATAGGTGAAGCGGGAGGAACAAAGTCTTCACTTCAAGGCCAGAGTACCACAGCATCGTCAATGTGGTAAACCTCGAGGGCCACCATCTTAAATCGGACCACAAATCCTTCGAAAGTTCTTCCTCCCTCTGTTGAACGGAGAACAGGCTATCCGCCACCTAGAAAATCTTTTGACAGGCATCAAAATGCGCTAAGAAGTCTTCTCCAACTGTTGAAAGAAGTCGATGCTCCATGGGAGTAGACAAAAATATCAGGCACGTGCAGCCTTTCGGAGGGAAGCGGGGAAAGTAATACATAGGAGGGCGTTAGTCACCCCTTGAACCTGTATGGGGGCTTTATAACTCTCCAAGTGGTCAAGTGAATCTGTGGTGCCATCATAGGGATACAGCTGAGAAAGACGAAATCTAAGAGAAACAGGCTCCTCCATAATGTGGCGAGTGAAGGATGAACGAGTGTCATAGTCCACCCCTGGTTGGTTGTTGAGCCTCTATCTGAGCTCTTTCAATCTCCGGTATTGTTCCTCCAAGCATCTCTCCATCTGGTTGTTGATGTCCTCGCTTGTTGATTCAAAAGATGAGTAGGGAGAGTAGTGGCACTGGTGGCGACATGTCCGCCTGGGCTCCTTTCCACGTCGCCGTTTGAAGGAGGGGCTGCTCGAGCGGCAAACAAGAGACTGTGACCTTTTGGAGGCTTTATGGTGGTAGTGCTTGGACGGAGCATGACAGTGGTGATGCTCTTTCAAATGAGGTCTTCTGTATGTAGATTATTGACTGGCTGGGGCGGATATAATAGGCAGTGTGGGAGGCCCATTGTTGGTCCAGATAGCAACCCAAGAGGGGGGGGTGAATTGGGTTTTTCAAAAATTAAACTCTTTTGAAAGATAACCCCCAGCGGAAATAAAAACTTAGATTCACAGATTTAAAATAAGCAACTATAAATGGAGAGTTGAGGATAAAGAGACAATCACGGCAAACACAATAGATTTTATAGTGGTTCGGTGTACCTACACCTACGTCCACTCCCAAGTACCTCTTGGGTCCACACTATAATCAAACTGATTACAGCAGAGTTGTTTTGCAAGCTCACAACTCAAACTTGTTTTTTTTCGGGTGCACAACGAACCTAGCCGGTTTTCAAGGCTCACCAGCACAAAACCTAAAACCACAAGCTAATGCTTGCACAAGGCTAACAGCCTTACTGAATCAATCACTAGATTGACCCAGCAAACAGTATTTTGATTTTACAAAAGCAAACTGCTCTTCAATGAGCAAATATACAATAATAAAACAATAAATAGAGATTAGGAACCAAAGCCTGATTCGAAGATCTTGGTGGCTTCTTCCTTCTCTTCTTTTGAATGGATCTTCCTTTGAATATGCTCTTGAGGCTCAAAAGATTGGAAAAACTAGGGCTTCTTCCTTCTTTTGAGATTTCTTCTAAATAGAACAGTGAAGGTTTGGAATCTCTTTCTCTTCTTTTGGGGAATGAGTATGATCTTCCTTACAGGTTTTCCCTCTTTCTTTTCTGATGGATCTCAAGGATTTTCTCTTTTTTTTGCCTCTTTCTTCTCTTTTTCTCTTCTTTTTTTTGGGATGCAATCGACCCTCTTCTTATAGATCAGATTAATCCACAAATAGTGTGAAACTATCCATTAGAAGCAATGAAAAAGGATTAGATCCATAAATAACAATAGCCGTTGGGATTAAAATAGATAAAGTTAAAGTTTAGAGTCATTCTGACAGTTCTGGAGCCGTGTCTGACATTCTGGAGTCGGCTCTGGCTTTTCTAGAGTCGGCTCTAACTCGAAATAATTTAATCCGCTCGATCTGGAGTCGTCTCTGACTTTTCTGGGGTCAAACAAAATTCTTCTGGAGTCGACTCTAACAGTCTGGGAGTCGACTCTAAGTCGTGACCTGAAAATCCAACGTTCTGTTGTTTCTGATAGAGTCGGCTCTCATAGTCCCGGAGTCGACTCTAAGTCGTGACCTGAAAATCCAACTTCTATTCTCAGAAATAGTTTTTCCCTTTTTTTTATGCATTATACACTCATCTCTCCCCCTTTTTTGTTATCAACAATAAGGTGAGTTTAAAAGCAAATAGAGAATATATCAAAGCGAGGATGTTGGTTCGAATAGTCATAACGATAGAAAATCCATTCATTGACATTCAATCAAAGAAAAATTTGTAATAAAAGTGTAATATTCATTCAACCATTTGTACTTCAAAGTAAGATCCATTACATGTATTCTAAAATGACAGATTTAAGTATGTAAGTCCTAGATACATGCTAAGAAAGAAACAAGAAATCCTAAGATACAAGCTAGGATTGAAACTCAAAATCAAATATGCTTATACACAATTTTCTTTAGATGTCCAATCATTTCCATAACATCATCTTTTGGGTTTTCTTAAAACTTTCAAGACATGCTTCAATTTGAGAGACGGCAAGGTCGATATCTTTCCTCAGTTGACTTGTAGCATGAAGATACTTTCCAGAACCGTCTGCAATGCCTTCCATCCTTTCAAAAATCTTATGAAGATCAGTGCTAAAGGATTCGACGGAATTGCTAATTGAAAATGAAATCATGTCAAGTCTTGAATTAATCTCATCCTTTAATTGATTGAACTCCTCTCTTAATTTACACATCATTTGTTCTTACACTATCATACTCAGCTAGTAAAGCCCTGAGCTAACCAATTTGCTCCTTAGAAAATCTTTCTGATGCCAATGCTGACTGATGTGGAAGTTGAGAGCTAGGTCCAGCTTCTGAGGGTCCAGCAGGTAGTCCAGTAGAAGGTCCAACAGATGGTTCAGGAATTTCTTCTCTCTGACTTCCTCAACTCTAACCTCCTCAGCTCTGGCCTCATGTCCTCTTTTAATCCAGTTTCCATTTTCTTTTCTAAAGCCCATTCGGTGAATTGTAGAGACACTATAGTAATCTGTATGTCTTAACTTTCTTAGTGGCTCATTGTCCATTATAAGTACACCTTGGCTTCTGAATACCAATGTTAAAACCATACCATATGGCAATGTAGATCTCTTCTTAGTAGCAGCCTCTGCCATATAGCCTATCATCATTTCAGCAAGATTTAAAGGTCTACCAGTGAGTATGCAGTCCATCAATAAAACATCTCGCTCCGAGACATATTCAAACCTTTCGATTTTAGGAAATAGAATCCTCCCACAGATATTGTGAAGTAGTCTGAGTTCCAAATTAAGTTGATTTGCTAAGATTTCCTCAAACTCAGAAACTTCTCTTCCTAACATCCTTGATAGTGCTCCTCTCTATCTTCATGATGATATTCAACAAGTCCAACAGTAGGCATTTCCAATAAATTACCAAGGGATTCGGCTGTGATGATTACCTTTGTTCCTCTTACAACACTTACTAAGCCTCCCTCTCCTCTACTTAAATCATTGTAAAACTCTCTTACTAGGGCAGGATAGGTAGGGATATCCAAAGAGCATACCTTCTCCCATCCCATTTCTTTTAATAATCTCCCAATAGCAAAGCCTCCGAAATAAAGAAGTGAAATCAACTTTTCTTCCGGTTGTAATGGCCTTACCAGCTAATTGGTCGACTCGAGGAGAAGATGGTGAGGGTGGAGAGTCATCTTGAGTAGCAGATGAAGAAGATGACGAAGGTTGCCTCCGATTTGAACGGCGCTTCGTCGGAACAGTCGAACACCAATGATAGCACGCCTTTTGGGAGCCATGGATTCGATTGGAATGAGTAATCAAGGGTTTTGAGGGATTTGGAGGGTTTGGAATTAGTTTGGAACAGCTTGAAAATGGTTTAGGAGACAATGGAAATCGTTTGGGGTCGACTCCGCCCTTTTTATTTTGACCTAGTTCCACTTAGAGTCGACTCCCGAAAACGATCTAGAGTCGTCTCTGACTTTCTGGGGTCGACACAAAATTCTTCTGGAGTCGACTCTAACAGTCTGGGAGTCGACTCTAAGTCATGGCCTGAAAATCCAACGTTCTGTTGTTTCTGATAGAGTCGGCTCTCATAGTCCCGGAGTCGACTCTAAGTCTATGCCGTTTTTCGGAGTCGGCTGCGATTCCATGTGTCGACTCTAATGTCTGCAGTCTTACCTTGACATTATATTCAAACCAGAACTTGATTTTCCTTCTTGATTTTGATCATTAAATAGATTTATAATCTGAAAAACTTAATCAAAATCATTAGTAACATCAAATGTTATACTCAAATAGTTTGTTAATCATCAAAATCCTCAATTGGGTCAACACCATGTGCTATTGAACAACCATCAATCATTGCTCTTGCAACTCATGAACTACCCCAACAAGAGCTTGGACTTGCTGAGTAAGTGTGGCCAGTTGTTCTTGGGAGTGGCCAAGACCGGTGGCGAGGAAAGAGCAGGAAGTTGGCCTTCGGTTGCTCAGCATGATGGAGATGCCCCCCAGTATAACTTGTAGAAGCTTCTTGAGTATGTGTCACCACCATTGTTATTCAAGAGAGGATGAGCTTATAGCTCAGAATTACAGAGCTATCCTTCCTTTTAGTGTGATCACACTAACCCCGTACCTGGCATGCCAATCTGATGATGCCTGATCACTTCAAACTAACGTCCTTGAGCGTTAATGGATGCTCCATGATTTTGCTAAAGCAGCTTGACCTCCGGATCGAGATCTACAAGAAGTTCCAAGGACCGAATATTTCAGTGAGGACCCTCTGACGCTCAAGTTAGTGATCTGAATCACAGCCATGAGCTTGAATAAGTTCCAGAGAGAGAGTTGGGAAGATGAGAAACTCTTTAAGTGTCTGAGTGTTCATACCTTGGCCAGGGGACCCTCTTACCCATTTTATTGATACTCAAGTTTGTGAGACTTGCTTGGAAAGATTGGGATCTAACGATGAGCCACGACTTTTTTGAATGAAATGTCAGAGTTAGTGGGATTTATCCTATCTGAACTGGGTGATTGGTAATTTATGGCAAATGATGACTTTTTGGGCTCATCTGATCTGGAGTCATTAAGCTTTATGATGGATGACAATTTTTTAGGTTGCTCTGATTTGGGATCATTAAAGCTTCATGATGAATGATAACTTTTTAGGTTTATGTCAGAGCTAGTGAAGCTTGTCTTATTAGACAAATATAAGTCAAAGGCGGTTGATGGGCCCAATCTTATCATAAGCAAAGGCTTGCTTGGGAAGCTGAAGCTGAACCCGAAGATGAGGCCACCTTAAAACTAGAGCCGCCAAAGAGTTGGGGCCGCCTAAGAGAGAGACCATTTGAGGACTAGAGCCACCTAAGAACTTGGGCCGTCTGAGAACTAGGGCCGCTTTAGAATCGGGGCCGCTTAGGATTTGGGGCCGCATGAGAACTAAGGCTGCTTGAGAATCGAGGCCGCCTTAGAACTGAGGCCGCTTGAGAACTGGGGCCGCTTAAAAACCAAGGCCGTCTTAGAACTAGGGCCGCTTAGGAGCCGGGACCACCTAAGAATCAGGGCCACTTAGGAGCTGGGGCCGTCTTAGAACTGGGGCCATTTAGGACTGAGGCCGCCTGAGAACCGGGACCGTCTGAGAACCGAGACCGCCTGAGAACCGAGGCCGCCTTAGAACTGGAGCTGCCTGCATCTCATCAACTTTCGTCGTCACGTAATTTTGACCGTAACTTACACGTAACCTTCATAAGCTACATCAAGTACTACTTTAGGCAAACATGGCATATATATCAATAGATGACATCAACTTTAGCCACATCAGTAGAATGCCACATCAGTGACATCTGACATCATCACGCTCGCCACATCGTTGACATGTGGTGATCATGCCATTACCATGTCAACGACATTTGAGAGCATCGATGGATGATGTCAGTGGCCACATAAGCATAACTGACACGGTAGTGACTTGATATATAATTGGACATGAAGTGGAATAAATTTATAAAATTATGCCATTCGGTTTCATGAGATTGTGGACATGGAATTTGTCACTTGCGGCAGCGATCGGAGGCCCTCTCGACTGCCGAGTGCCGGCGAGCATATGGACTCCTTCCTCAGCCTCTTCAATGGTCCAAGAGGACAATTCCGACTTCAATGTCTAATGAGGAGGCCATTTTGCTTGAATTAAATAGTGGTTGCACCACCCTTACTACAGCCACGGAGGGGGCTGCCAGTGGCCTATGGTCATGGCACCCATCTCCACCACTTTGCTGGTGGCTGGCGAATGCCAGTTGGCCATCAATTAAAAGAACGTAACCTAGTCTAATCCTGCCTTCTTCAAACCCCTCCCCCCACCCCCCCCACTATTTTTATTTTTCAATCATAAAAATTGATGGAGCCAGTTGACCCCATAAGCCACAATGACATCATCCGGACTTGGCAACTCGGTCTTCCCCCCATCTGCC
>UESW01004326.1:619685-827646 GCA_900491605.1 Calamus simplicifolius | reverse complement strand
AAGGAGGAAACGAGTGTCATAGTCCATCCCTGGTTGGTTTTGAGCCTCTATCTGAGGCTCTTTCAATCTCCGGTATTGTTCCTTCAAGCGTCGCTCCATCTGGGTTGTTGATGTCCTCGCTTGTTGATTCAAAAGACGAGTAGGGAGAGCGGTGGCACTGGTGGCGACATGTCCGCCTGGGCTCCTTTCCATGTCGCCGTTTGAAGGAGGGGCTGCTCGAGCAGCAAACAAGAGACCGTGACCTTTTGGAGGCTTTATGGTGGTAGTGCTTGGACGGAGCATGATGGTGGTGATGCTCTTTCGAATGAGGTCTTGTATGTAGATTATTGACTGGCTGGGGCGGATATCATAGGCAATGTGGGAGGCCCATGTTGCATTGAACAACCATCAATCATTGCTCTTGCAACTCATGAACTACCCCACAAGAGCTTGGACTTGCTGAGTAAGTGTGGCCAGTTGTTCTTGGGGAATGGCCAAGATCGTGGCCAGGAAAGAGCAGGGAAGTTGGCCTTCGGTTGCTCAGCATAATGGAGATGCCCCCTAGTATAACTTGTAGATGCTTCTTGAGTATGTGTCACTACATGTTATTCAAGAGAGGATGAGCTTATAGCTCAGAATTACAGAGCTATCCTTCCTTTTAGTGTGATCATGCTACCCCGTACATGGCATGCCAATCTGATGATGCCTGATCACTTCAAACAACGTCCTTGAGCGTTAATGGATGCTCCATGATTTTGCTAAAGCAGCTTGACCTCCGGATCGAGATCTGCAAGAAGTTCCGAGGACCGAATATTTCAGTGAGGATCCTCTGACGCTCAAGTTAGTGATCTGAATCACAGCCAGATCTTGAATAAGTTCCAGAGAGAGAGTTGGGAAGATGAGAAAACTCTTTAAGTGTCTGAGTGTTCATACCTTGGCCAGGGGACCCTCTTACCCATTTTATTGATACTCAAAGTTTATGAGACTTGCTTGGAAAGATTGGGATCTAATGATGAGCCACGACTTTTTGAATGAAATGTCAGAGTTAGTGGGATCCTATCTGAAATGTGTGATTGGTAATTTATGGCAAATGACGACTTTTGGGCTCATCTGATCTGGAGTCATTAAAGCTTTATGATGGATGACAGTTTTTTAGGTTTGTCTGATTTGGGATCATTAACGCTTCATGATGAATGATAACTTTTTAGGTTTATGTCAGAGCTAGTGAAGCTTGTCTTATTAGACATATATGAGTCAAAGGCGATTGGTGGCCCAATCTATCATAAGCAAAGGCTTGCCTGGGAAGCTGAAGCTGAACCTGAAGAGGAGGCCACCTTAAAACTAGAGCCGCCCAAGAGTTGGGGCCGCCTAAGAGCAGAGACATCTGAGGACTAGAGCCACCTAAGAACTTGGGCCGTCTGAGAACTGGGACCGCTTTAGAATCGGGGCCGCTTAGGATTTGGGGCCGCCTGAGAACTAAGGCTACTTGAATCGAGGCTGCCTTAGAACTGGGGCCGCTTGAGAACTGGGGCCGCTTAAAAACCAAGGCCGTCTTAGAACTAGGGCCGCTTAGGAGCCGGGGCGCCTAAGAATCAGGGCCACTTAAGAGATGGGGCCGTCTTAGAACCAGGCCATTTAGGACTGGGACCGCCTAAGAACCGAGGCCGCCTTAGAACTGGGGCTGCCTGCATCTCATCAACTTATGCCGTCAGATAATTTTGACCGTTAACTTACTCGTACCTTCATAAGCTACATTAAGTACTACTTTAAGCAAACATGGCATATATATATATATATATATATATAATATATATATATATATATATAATATATATATATATATATATATATATATATATATCAATAGATGACATCAACTTTAGCCACATCAGTAGAATGCCACATCAGTGACATCTGGCATCATCACGCGCGCCACATCGTTGACATGTGGTGATCATGCCATTACCATGTCAACGACATTTGAGAGCATCGATGGATGATGTCAGTGGCCACATAAGCATAACTGACACGGTAGTGACTTGATATATAATGGACATGAAGTGAAATAAATTTATAAATAATGCCATTCGGTTTCATGAGATTGTGGACATGGAAATTGTCACTTGCGGCAGCGATCGGAGGCCCTCTCGACTGCCGAGTGCCGACGAGCATATGGACTCCTTCCTCAGCCTCTTCAATGGTCCAAGAGGACAATTCCGACTTCAATGTCTAATGAGGAGGCCATTTTGCTTGAATTAATAGGGGTTGCACCACCCTTACTACAGCCACGGAGGGGGCTGCCAGTGGCCTATGGTCATGGCACCCATGCACCACCCTTACTACAACAGCCACGGAGGGGGCTGCCAGTGGCCTATGGTCATGGCACCCATCTCCACACTTTGCTGGTGGCTGGCGAATGCCAGTTGCCCATCGATTAAAAGAACGTAGTCTAATCCTGCCTTCTTCAAACCCCCCCCCCCCCCCCCCCCCCCCCCCCCTCCCCACTATTTTTATTTTTCAATCATAAAAATTGATGAAACCAGTTGACCCCATAAACCACAATGACATCATCCGAACTTGGCAACTCGGTCTTCCCCCCATCTGCCATCTTTTCTCTCTCTTCCGCTCGGAGCCAGCTGCCCCTTGGCCTCGTACGGCCTCAACCTTGGGTCTTCCCCTCGGCCTCATGCAGCCTCGGCATTCGACTTTCTGCCGAGCTCCCCTTGGCTTCCGTCGGCCCCGGCATCTCCAAGCAAGCCGAGGAGGCCCCAACCTCTCTAAGCGGGCCGAGGCGGCCCCACCCTCTTCAGTTTGGCTCCGTCAGTTCTGGCATCTCCAAGCGAGTCGAGGCGACCCTAACCTCTTCAGTTCGGCCCTATCGGCCTCAGCATCTTCAAGCAAGCCGAGGTGGCCCCGACCTCTTCAGGTCGGCCCCGTCGGCCCTGGCATCTCCAAGCGGGCCGAGGCGGCCCCGACCTCTTCAGATCAGTCCCATCGGCCCCGGCATCTCCAAACCAGCCGAGGCGGCCCCGACCTCTTCAGGTCAGCCAAGGACGCCCCAACCTCTTCAGGTCAGCCGAGGCGGCCCCGACCTTTTCAGGTCAGCCCCGTTGGCCCTGGCATCTCCAAGCGAGCCGAGGCGGGGAGTTCTTGACTCCACGTCTCACAGAAGACCTCGACGGCCTCCAGCTGCCTTTGGATGACTGTCCCAGCCACTCGGCTTCTTCCCGGCCTCCTAGCACCGTGCCAAACAGCCTCT
Source organism: Calamus simplicifolius (assembly GCA_900491605.1). Lineage (NCBI taxonomy): Eukaryota > Viridiplantae > Streptophyta > Magnoliopsida > Arecales > Arecaceae > Calamus > Calamus simplicifolius. The sequence goes on along the minus strand of UESW01004326.1, from coordinate 824,408 downwards.
CTGACTCCGCTCTTGGCCATGGACGGCTTCGTCCGTGGCTCTGCTCCAAGCTCTCTATCCCAGCTTCGACTGAACGATGGGCAGCATCATGATGAGACAACAAAGGACATGCACATAGCCATAAAAGGAGCTTGGCAAGGTCATCAGGTTAAGGCCAAGCATCTCCAGGTGGGCCCAGACTAGCACGGAGGCTAGATGCCATCGCTTGGACCACCCTGCTTCCTACGTCTCCTCGCTAAGGCATGACGGCTTTGTCCCAGCTCAGCCCCAAGCTCCCTCAGCGGCCTCCAACTTTGTCCCGGCTTCTAGCTCCTTCCCGGCCACGGACATCTCGCCTCGGCACCTCAGCTCGGCCACGGACGTCCCATCCCGGCCTCCAGCTTCACTCCGGCACTCCCGCTCGGCCATCTCAGCCTCGGCCTTGGCCATGAACAGTGCTCAACCACCTCAGCCTCGGCCTCGGCCATGAACAGTGCTCGGCCACCTCAGCCTCGGCCTCGGCCATGAACAGTGCTCGGCCACCTCAGCCCCGGCCTCAATCATGAACAGTGCTCAGCCATCTCAGCCTCGGCTTCGGTCATGAATAGTGCTCGGTCATCTCAGCCTCGGCCTTGGCCATGAACAGTGCCATGCAAGCACTCTATAATTAACGCTCTACAAGGGGCAGCTAGCTTCAACTCCAAACTGCATCTTCTGCCTCAATGGCTACACCTTGGGACCCATATGCCTAACTTTATCACCCATCGCTGTCCATGCAGGACTACAAAAAAGGGGACGTAGGGGACACGTCTAGCAAGCATTGTAACGATCGGCCACGCCCTGCAACAGCCTGCAGCAACCATTCAAATCAAGTGGCCACCCACTTTGACGGAACTTGACCCACCAACAAGCTGCAGCCACCCACTCTAACGGGACTTGGCCTGCAGCCCTGACATATCAAAGAAGGAAGCAAGCTCTACCATTGTTGCCATCACCTTAAATGCTCTAACAAGTGGCAGCACCCCATGCCTCACAGACATCAGCTCTGACACTTCACCCACCAAAGTCATCATTATGAGGCCTCAACCACTCAAACCAAACAAACTCTAAGCATCTATAAAATAGGTAAGAGGGACCCCCGACCAGGTAACTGATAACTCCAAGAACGAACTCATTACACTCTTAAACGCTCATTCTTGCTCACAAAGAGCACGACCCTAAGCCTCTCCCTTTCTCTTTCGAGCTTCCTCAAGCTCACGGCTGTTGCCCAAAGCACTGACTTGAGCGTCAGAGGATCCCCATCGAAATCTCCGACCCCCGGAACTTGTTTGCAGGCCCCCAGGAGAAAGAAGCTCGCCGAAGGATCCCGGGCCCGCTAGAGGAGGCGACCGGATGCTCACGGATGTTCGAGGGGGGTGATCTGGCAACAACAGATTGGCGCGCCAGGAAGGGGGAGAAAGCAGAGTTCTATAACACTAAGCTACAAGCTTTCACTCCCTCTGCAACAACAATGGAAGCTTCCGCTAGTTATGCTGGGGGGCACCCTCAACGAGCTGAGCAGCAGGAGGCCATCTCTTTGTTCTACCATCACCACCAGTTCAGGACGTTCAAGCAAAATAGCTTGCCACCCACACCCTGCAAGTCCAAACATCCATGGCAGCTGCCCAAAAGCCATGGGAGCGATATTTCGTGGCCTCACAGCAACAAACAAAAGCACATGCTGCTCCTTTAGTTGTCGCTCAAGCCATCCACCATCCATCTGGTGAGAGATCTCCCCAACGAAAGACTCACCACTGTCATATTTCTCTGAAGCTCAGGAGCAAGTGCAACCTCAAACTCAAGCTCACCGGCACCACGACCCATGGGACACCATTCGGCCCCGGCACGGTGGTGCCCCCCGAGTGGTTCAAGACCCTAAGGGCTCCGGTCGAGTCACCCCTTGGGCGGCACACAAACCCCCAAGGCAGTTTAAAAGGAGCTCGCCAGCATCGTGGCCCATGGGACATCACTCGGCCCCGGCACGACGATGCTCCCGAGTCAGTTCAAGACCCTAAAGGCTCCGTAACCGATCGAGTCTTCCCTCGGACGGCACACAAACCCCCAAGGCGGTTTAAAAGAAGCTTGCCGGCATCGCGGCCCATGGGACACCACTCGGCCCCTGCACGACGGTGCCCCCGAGTCGGTTCAAGACCCTAAAGGCTCCGTAATCAGCCAAGTTGCCTCCCGGACGGCACACAAACCTCCGAGGTGGTTCAAAAGGAGCTCGCTGGCATCACAGCCCATAAGACATCACTCGGCCCAGCACAGCGGTGCCCCCGAGTCGATTCAAGACCCTAAAGGTTCCGTAACCGATCGAGTCGCCCCTTGGGCGGTACATAAATCCCCGAGGAGGTTTAAAAGGAGCTCGCCGGCATCGCAGCCCACAAGACACCACTCAGCCCCGGCATAGCGGTGCCCCTGAATTGGTTGAAGACCTTAAAGGCTCCATAACCGGTCGAGTCGCCTCTCGGGCGCACATAAAACCCCAAGGCGGTTCAAAAGGAGCTCACCGGCATCACGACCCATGGAACACCACTCGGCCCCAGCACGATGGTGCCTCCCGAGTGGTTCAAGATCCTAAAGGCTCTGTACCCGATCGAGTCGCCCCTTGGACGGTACACAAACCCTCGAGGTGGTTCAAAAGGAGCTCACCGGCATCATGGCCCACGGGACACCACTCGGCCCCAGCACGACGGTGCCCCTCGAGTGGTTCAAGACCCTAAGGGCCTCGGTCGAGTTGCCCCTCAGGCAGCACCCAAACACTCAAGGCAATTTTATTGTAGCTTCAACGGCTTTCTCTCTGCCTCAGCGGCGTTATTGCAGCCTCAACGGCTTTATCTCAGCCTCAGCGGCATCATTGCAGCCTCAACGGCTCTCTCTGCCTCAGCGGCATTATTGCAGCCTCAGTGGCGTTATCTCTGCCTCAGCGGCATTATTGCAGCCTCAATGGCTCTCTCTCTGCCTCCATGGCATCATTATAGCCTCAACGGCTCTCTCTACCTCCGCGGCATCATTACAGCTTCAATGGCTCTCTCTATCTCAGCAGCGTTATTGCAGCCTCATCGGCTTTATCTTTGCCTCAGCAGCTAGTTGACGGGCACCCACATCCAAACTTCATGTCAGAAATTGACGACCCAAAATCAATTCACAGTTAGAAGAAACCAACTCTCCAACTCACAGTTGACGGACATCCACTTCCAGACTCTGCATTGGGAGAGGATTGCTGGTTACCCTCAGCTAGCCAACGGGCAGACGGAAATTATCCAAAGCAAGGCAAAAGGAAAAAGATCTCTCCACTAGGAAGAAATCAGAACTGAAGCAAGCATGAAAGGACAAGAACAAAGATGAAGAGCTCTACACTCCTTTCGCTATACTGATGCACAGTACACAAGCTCAAGGAGTGTGGGGGGCATTTGATGGGCCAGTTGACCCCATGGGCCATAATGGCAGCATCCGGACTTGGCAACTCGGCCTTCCCCTTGTCCGCCACCTTTTCTCTCTCTTCCGCCCGGAGCCAGCTGCCCCTTGGCCTCGGGTCTTCCCCTCGGCCTTGTGTGGCCTCGGCATTTGACTTTCTGCCGAGCTCCCCTCGGCTCCCGTCAGCCCCGGCATCTCCAAGCAAGCCAAGGTGGCCCCGACCTCTCCAAGCGGGCTGAGGCGGCCCTGACCTCTTCAGTTTGGCCCCATCGGCCCCGACATCTCCAAGCGAGCCGAGATGGCCCCGACCTCTTCAGTTCGGCCCCGTCGGCCCTGGCATCTCCAAGTGAGCCGAGGTGGCCCCTACCTCTTCAAGTCAGCCCCGGCATCTCCAAGCGGGCCAAGGTGGCCCCGACCTCTTCAGGTCAGCCGAGGAAGCCCCGACCTCTCCAAGCAAGCCAAAGCGGGGAGTTCTTGACTCCATGTCTCACAGAAGTCCTCGACGGCCTCCAGCTGCCTCCGGATGACTGTTCCAGCCACCCGGCTTCTTCTCGGCCTCCCAGCACCGTGCCGGACAGCCTCTCTGACTTCACTCTTGGCCATGGACGGCTTCATTCGTGGCTCTGCTCCAAGCTCTCTATCCCGGCTTCGACTGGACGATGGGCAGCATCATGGTGGGACGACAAAGGACATGCACGTAGCCTTAAAAGGAGCTTGGCAAGGTCATCAGCTCAAGGCCAAGCATCTCCAGGTGGGCCCAGACTAGCACGGAGGCTAGATGCCATCGCTTGGACCACCCTGCTTCCTACGTCTCCTCGCTGAGGTGTGACAACTTTTTCTCGGCTCGGCCCCAAGCTCTCTCAGCGGCCTCCAACTTTGTCCCAACTTCTAGCTCCTTCCCGGCCTCGGCACCTCAGCTCAGCCACGAACATCTCGTCCCAGCCTCCAACTTTGCACCGGCACTCCCGCTCGGCCATCTCAGCCTCGGCCTCAGCCATGAACAGTGCTCAGCCACATCAGCCTCAGCCTCGGCTATGAATAGTGCTCGGCCATCTCAGCCTTGGCCTCGGCCATGAACAGTGCTCGGCCACCTCAGCCTCGGCCTCGGCCATGAACAATGCTCGGCCATGAACAGTGCCATGCAAGCACTCTATAATCAACGCTCTACTAGGATAGCTGGCTTCAACTCCAAACTGCATCTTCTGCCCCAATGGCTGCACCTTGGGGCCCATATGCTTAACTTTATCACCCATCATTGTCCGCGCAGGACTGCAAAAAAGGGGACGTAGGGGACACATCTAGCAAGCACCGTAACGATAGGCCACGCCTTGCAATAGCCTACAGCAACCATCTAAATCAAGTGGCCACTCTCTTTGATGGAACTTGACCCACCAACCAACTGCAGCCACCCACTCTGACGGGACTTGGCCTGCAGCCCTGACATATCAAAGAAGGAAGCAAGCTCTACCATTGCTGCCATCACCTTAAATGCTCTGACAAGTGGCAGCACCTCATGCCTCACAAACATCAGCTCTGACACTTCATCCACCAAAGTCATCATTATGAAGCCTCAATCACTCAAACCAGACAAACTCTAAGCATCTATAAAATGGGTAAAAGGGACCCCCGACCAGGTAACTGATAACTCCAAGAACGAACTCATTACACTCTTTAAACGCTTATTCTTGCTCACAGAGAGCACGGCCCTAAGCCTCTCCCTTTCTCTTTCGAGCTTCCTCAAGCTCACGGCTGTTGCCCAGAGCACTGACTTGAGCGTCGGAGGGTTCCTATCGAAATCTCCGGCCCCCGGGACTTGTTTGCAGGCCCCTAGGCAAAAGAAGCTCGCCGGAGGATCCTGGGCTCGCTGAAGGAGGCGATCGGATGCTCGCGGACGTTCGAGGGGGATGATCTGGTAATAACAAAAATCAACCCATTAAATGCTCTAACATCAGTGTAGGAGAATGCAAGTATTGAAATCACATATCGTGACTCTTTTTTTTTAAGGATCTAGGGTTGAAATTACACAAAGCACTTCTCTCCATATGGATTCCTTCCACCTTATCACGATCAAAGACTTGGTTATGGGAGAGAACCGAGACTTCTTTTACCACAACTCAAATACCTTTTCAGATCCTAGCTCACTCTCCTTTCTTTCCCAAAAGGAGTTCAAAAAGATAATATGTTCCATGGAAGTGCGACAGAAAGCTCATAGAAAACTCTGATCGTTCAGTTTTCTCAACACCCAAGAAATTATATCTGTGAGTTTTAAAAACCACATCTAAGCTCTCTTGTAATGCTTAATTAAATTGGGTTATGTTGGGTTAACTCATCATAGGCACATTTTTTTTAATGGAAGAGAGACATCAGCCCATGCTTGCCTCCTAGAGTCTAAGCTTGCCGAGAGAATTCCCAACATATTCTAAACTCTCATGAGAACTAACAGTTCAATAGAAAAATAAAATGATTTATTCCACCTAGCCCCTAAATACTTTAATTTAATTCATACTTTTTCCCTTTAAACTAAAATAATTTACAATTAACCTTTTAATTAAAATTTATTTTGTACTTTACCCCTGTCGTTTAAGTAACCATTAACGTTAATAGAAACCTGATTACGTACCAGTTACATAACTATTCTTTAGTAATCTTAAATAGATTCTGATTAAATTAACTACGGTTAAATTGACGTCTATTATTTTATGATTGTTTTTGGCATATGTTGATTCATACTTTAGTGGTTATACGTGACAGTCACATGATCACTTTTCTTTTAACTTAAATACCTATTTAAATGGGATTGATAAAGTATAAATTAAATTATAATTAGGGGGTCAGTTATAAATTTTGTAGCTTAAGAGGGAAGCCTAAATGCATTGTAGTTTAAATAGGCTAAGTAGAATTAACCCAAAATAGAATGTTTGCAAAAACATCGAGATCAATCTTTCTATCATAATTACTTTTTTTTGCAACAAGCTTATGAAAGCCCTTGCAAAAGACATTATTTTGGCAAGAGTTATGTTTGAATTGTTGCAAAAAAAAAAAATTTAATATTTGTGAGGGCAATTTTTAAACTCTCATAAAAAATGCAGTGTTAACATCTTAGGCATGTTTATACATTTTAGTGAGGGCCTCCCAGTCAATCATTGATATTTATATTTGAACAGCTTTTAGGGCCTTTGTTTGCCCTTATAAAACTAATGTTAGACCCCATCAAAAAGACAGCAACAAAAAGCCCTTCTTGTGGTTGCATGAGTTGAGGATGTATGGTACGTATAGCTATCAAGAGATCGAGTTGCCAATTATTTTCAAATACAAATGAGACAAACATTATGTAGTAGAAAGCTAGATCAAACGCCACCCACTTTCCCTAATGGCTAAGATATATAGGAGTTCAAACCAACTTTTTATTTTTTTCATCAATAATTTTTTTCAAGTTCTTTATCTTTTGGATGTGGTGTTTTCCCCCTCATTTTCTTCATAAGTTTTTTTGTCATTTTTTTTTTTTTTTTTCCTCCACCAAGTTAATTTGGTATGCTACTATGCTTTCTACTAAAGAAGTAGTACTTGCCACAACTTCCAGTGTATGTGGAGGTAAGATTGTTAGTTATTTTTTGCAGTTATGTTGGTGGACAATTTTGCATACAATCATTTATATTAGAAATGTCAAGAGGCATCATTTTTCTTCTTTTTCTTAGTAAAATGATATGCTACTAAGTTATGGATGGAAAGTTACTGGTATATATCAAAGTAAAGGAGACTTTGCTACTCAATTATAGTTTGATTCTCAACAAACCTAACAAAATAATAGAACTAATGGAAGAGAAGAATAGCAATCGATCATATCAAGTAAATAATAAAAGAAGTTCTATAGCACAAATGCAACTAACATATCTTGTTGAAATTATTTTGATATTACTTTATAGATTCTCATTTGACAACCATTCTTCTTTGAAACTACATCTAATATTATTTCAAGCTTTTTCATATTCATGTACTCTTAGTTTTTTCCTATGAACCTTCTCATCTGTCGACAAATATGAGAATACTTCTTTTCAATTGTTTCTCTATTATTTGTCCTCCAAAAATCAAAATTATATATTTTAAGTTTCTATTCTCATTATATCCAGCTAGTACCAAAATATCATATATAAACGAGGCTACATGCAAAAAGTGATAAAAGAAAATTACTATAAGATAAAAATATTGAAAAGTGATAGAATAGGCTGCTAGAATATCCTCTTCATCTATTGAAGAATTCTAGGATAGGACTCTAGAGGGTGTGTCAAAAATTTGGTTGGAGGCAAAGTGAAGGAGCATGGGTAAGTGAGTTATATGAGTCATGCTAATAATTAAACTTGCTAAAGATTAGCTTCCAAAGCTATAGATGCATTATCAACAATAAGAAAATTCAATATTATGCAAACTACAAAAACTTTAATCCTTCATAAAACAATCTTAATATTTTTGTAAATTGAATTAAGATATGACAATCATTTCCAATTCCTAGAAATGAAATCTTGTGGTTACAATTGGATGAGGTATTTGAAAATTCATACAATTTTGAAATGTTACATTTCAAAATACAGTATCTTAAGATTTCACAAATCTCCTGTTTCAATAGTTATTGTTGAAAATAAAATTATATTTGAGGATTATAAAATTCACTAATTGGATGCATCACTTTGTCTGTGGAATTGCAAAAGAAAATTTTAAAAGTCCAAAAATAAAGCCAATCATTCTCATGATTTTTCTCATATTATTTTTCGTTAATGTTGAAATTTAGAATAAAATTTCTTTGGTAAATGAGTTTGATAAATGAATAAAGTAATCCAATTTCTAAAATTTGACAACAGAGCTAGATTACATATAAACCTACAAACAAGTAACATAATATTTAGGGATAATTATATGAAAAAAGTCTAAATTGATAAAGGCAATTGTGAACAAGGTTTCTTTCACTTGCATATGTCAATGACAATTAGACTAGAACAACTTTCTAGAGTATTTTTGCACTCTAAAGGCTCTAGTTTAAGAACAATTGTATTGAGGGAGAGGTAATGGACTTGACCATAGACTTGTGGGTTTACTCATGGTTCTAATCCTTGTAGGCTCCTTCTACATGTATCATAATAACAGAAAATAACTTTAAAGTTAGCAAAACGATATGAGATGATGAAATGTATAATACAAAATCTCTATTTAATTGATTCTTGTCTAAAAGAAGATCATGGTTTCTCAAAGAAAAAACCTCCAATTTTCTTTGAAAAAAAGAAAAGAATAAAAATTCATAGATTAATATACTAACATTAAAAAAATGTATAGAACGCTAGTGGATCACTAATCAACACAAATCCCATAGATGGACTAAGGTGAGAAGGCTCAATAAGGTGGCAACTTTAATAATAAGTTTGTATGAAGCGTCTAAAGAAAACAAGGCTAAACCTGCCGTATTAAATCAAGATTACTCAACAACATTACATAAATAAGGTAGTTTAAAAGACAAACAACAAATTATGCACAAATTAACAATAGAGAGTGATAATTTAATAAATATTTTATGTCATCATGCTTGATACTGAGAAAATATATTCATCATTTAAGTTTCTCAAAATGTTCTCTACCCATTAGTACATTGAGCACATGTAATTTGTTCTTGTTTACTATAATTGCTTCCCACTTTTTCATTTGATATTTCTTGATCAACTAAGTTGAGAAGCTCCAAATCAGTGGCTTCTTAAATTGGATCATGTTCTTGCTCAATTCTATAGAGTTATGAGGTGCAAAACATGCAGTAATAATCCTTATGTGCATTTTGATATAAAAAATGCATGGAGGAGTTCTTAGCATACTCCAACTTTTTTTTCAACAACTCAAATAATCTTTCTACTACATTTTGTATACTTAAATGACAAAGTTTGAATACCTTTTTTTAGTTTTTAGGGTTATTTGCAATCCACTAATTAAGATGGCATCAGATCCCGAGTGTCAAAGGGCCAAGCTTTTGGTATATCCCACATCCATAAGAATGTATTTATCCATAACCATAAGATGACAAGCAAGGCATTACTATATTATAAAAATAATAATAATTTATACTAATAATTCTTTTTAATAAAGTTATTACCACTTAGTACATAAAGATAGTTACGATAGTTATGCCTGTGCAAGGCATGTTATAAAACTCGAGAGCCAACTATTGACTCTTCCCACCTAGGTAATATAGATATGGATTTTATATCTATATCATGAACTCATAAGACATTTGTGAAGATATCATGTTTCCTATTTTGATATCTAGGCCTACTCAGCCTTTAAAGTTACTGAAATGTATGTACTATCAAGTGATCCAATATAATTCTAGTATGTTTAAAAAGTTGATAATCTACCCTAAGTTTTTTTTTTTTTTAAGAAACAAATTCATGAAAACGTAATGGTAATAAGATAAACCATATCTATTTGGCTACATCCAAATCTTGAATGTTACAGTCATGTAGCTCCAAGTACTCCTTAGTTACTTTTATTATAGCATGCAACATGCTATTACATTACCTACTTATTATTTCTTTAATAAAAAAAACTCAAACTAGATAACTCTATGTTTTAGATTATGAGCAATGATATATAAACATCACTGCTACTTTACTTATGGGGACATGTTTGTTCTAACCAAACCATCCTTTTTAATTAAAAGTTTGCAAAGATTTGTAAATCCTCACTTACTAACTCTCAATCATTCAATGCACTCTATTTCTCTTTCATTATACATATGATCAAGGAAGCATCTCCTCGCTAATTGTGTAATGGCTCCTAATGATCAAAATGCTTTTCATGGTACCATGAACATATCGCTGCTATCGTTGTATTTAAAAATCCTCACAATGATTCTATATTTTTCTCTCCTCTTCATTTCTAGCATGTTTACTTAAATATATCAAGCTATTTGTTGCATTAGCATTTGTTGCTGCCAAATCATTGTGAGGAGCATCGTGCAAGAGGAGATCTGGGCGAGTCTTCAGAAGTACGAACATGGTGCCTCCTTCCTCCTGGAACCTGCAAGAAGTCCCGGACTGGCGATTCCAATGGGGACCCTCCGACGCTCAAGTTAGAAATTTGGAGAACATGAATTTTATGAATAGAGCTTTCGAGAGAGAGAGATAGATCCCTCCTCATTGGGGATCGGTCCTTTTATACATGTTCGAGGTCTCTCTTACCTTTTGGCGATGACGATCAGTTCTTATCTTCTGTTAAGATTGGCTCCGCCAGTTGATGCCTGGCTGTTAAACACGCTCCACAGATATCAGCAACTGCACAGTATCTGTAACTGCCCATGATCCCAGCAAAGGTGGATGAGCAAGCTGAGTGGCAGTTGGTGTTTTAAATCTGTTCAGCATGTGAAGTCGGGTTCATGACTGAAATAGCATCAATAGTGTGGGGTTGGCACAGTGTCTAAGGCTAAGGTCGGCAAGGCTAGAGCCGTGGCAGGAGCCGAGGCCGGAGCCGTGGCCGGAGCCATGGCAGGAGCCGAAGCTGGAGCCAAGGCCGAGGCCGAGGCCAAAACCGAGGCTGATACTAACGTTGGGAGCCGGTTGAAATCATTACTATGCTTTGAAGGCTGTGTGAGCTGTTACTGTGCCGCCAAGGGATGTGATCAGCCACATCAAATGCCCCCCCACTCCTGAGATGGGTGGGCATGTATTTACCAGGGAAAGGGGTGATAGTATCCGCAACATTCGCTTGGCGGCTGATCTTGGTGCCGTCATTTTGTCCATTCGAGCCATTGGGATTGGGCAGGATTTTTCTTGGATGAGGAACCGCGAAAAGGGGGATGCCATCATTGCGGTGAGGTCACCACTGTTCCCTCACTGGCGGTGTCCCTTGCGTTCTACGCATCGAGTGGCTGCCGAAGCGATCTCCAATGGTAAACGGATGTGTGACTGACTCAGAGATGGGCGAGATGATTTGAAAAAGAGGTATAAAAAGGGGAGTTGTCCCCGTCCTCGGATTTTTACCTTCTGTGTTCTGCTCTCTTTCCCTGAATCTGCAAGCACCCGTTCGTCTTCCACCTCCATTTTTCTCTCCCGAGCTTTTCCTTCTCAGGTCTGAGTTCCCCAAGTTAGTCCTCATGGCTTCCTCTTCGCTTTCTTGTTCTATTTCAGACTCTAGGGGTTATTCCCCTGATCTTCCTCGACCTCCCTCATCTTCCCCTGCGCCTAGCTGGTCCACCTCTGCGAGGGTGTGCCTGTGGAGCAGCGGCGAGCCGCCGGGCGATTTCCTACTGGAAATCGCTCGGTCACCGGACGGGCCTTCGTTCGGCTGTCGCCGGCCCCTCCTCCCTTGTGAGGTAGTCCCCTCTCCGTCATGACTGCCCAAGAGATAATTAATCTCAGGACTCAATACCAAATCCCTACCAATCTTCGTCTCTATCGGCCCCTTCCCGAGGATATAGTAGTTTCCTCCTACCCTGGCCGAGTTGCCCTTTACGAGTATTACTTTAAGACTGGCCTTCATATTCCTATTCACCCATTCATACTTAGCATTTTAGATAGGTATTCCTTGGCTTTGGCACAGTTGGTCCCAAATTTCATCTGGACCCTTATCGGTTTCATAGTGTTATGCCACATCCATGGGATAGAAGCTAGGATTTCCCTTTTCGTTGTTTCTATACCCTTAGGAAACAATTGGGGTGGTGGTCCTTCGCTCCTAGGCCCACCAGAGCCCTTAAGTTGCATCTTCCTACCTCCATTAAGGGATGAAAAGATAGGTTTTTCTTTGCCCAAATTGAGGGAGTGAAGACCGAGTGGAAAATCCCTCACACCGAGGCAAACAAGGACCCCACAATTCTTCAAGAGATCAAGAGGCGTTTGGACAGTTGATCACTGCCGACGTCCCTCGATGCAACCGACTACTAGCCGAGGAGAATCTTCGGCTAGCAGGCCTTATTCTTGTAGATGGTGAGCAATAACTTTTTCATCCTTTTTAACTTGGTTCCTTTTCTATATGTTCTTTGATCTGCAGGCATGGCACCATCGCTCCACACAATAAGACAGGCCGCCACCAAGAAGAGAAGAACCTTAGTGGATGGGGCCCCTGCCGAGAAGAGGGCCAACATCAAAGTTGTCGTTCATAGGGCCGAGGCTGGAGAGGCCTCAGGAAGGAATGAGGCGGAGGAAAGGGAACGGCCTCGTTCGCCTTCACCAGAACTGCCTCCATCTCCTATTGACCTGACCGAGACTCCCCTAGAGCAGAAGATCAAGGCACCATCACCACCGCATACTACTCCTAAAGTGGAGCCAGCTGGCTCGATCGCAGAGCCAACTCCAAAGGTCGTCCTATCCAATGAAGATGCAGGGCCGAGTCTCCGCAAGCCGAAGCGCCAGTGGAAGCACCGCCGGCATCTGACCCGATGCCGATGGCTGCCGAGGCCCTGGAGGAAGACGAGGTAGATGCGCCTTTTTTTCAATCAATTCTATTGCACCATAGCTGCTGGGCCGAGAGGACGATGGCCCAGGCCTCCGTACCAGAGCTTCAGAGGTTCCTTCAGAACCAAAGGACCTCTAAATTCTTCCGTGAGGCGTCTGTAGCGCACCTTTGGGTAAGTACTCTTCTATCGCTAACCTCTAGAACAATAATTTCTTCATCTAACTTGAATAATTTTTGTACAGACACTAAATTCTTTGACCACCGTCAGGGGCCTTTTGTCTCAGGATAAGGCCACCATTAACTAATCCCGGGAAGATACCGACCAAGCCTGGGCCAGGGCAAAAGAGGCGAGGCCGCTCTACAGATTGCCCAAGTGGAAGTGGCCCGGGCACAAAGGGCCAAAGTCGAGGCCGAAGCTGCCCAATTCAGAAACTTAGCCCAGGCTGAAAAGGCAAAGGAAGTGCTGGAAGTGGCTCAGCGCCAAGCGGCCAACGAGCTTGACAACGCTCAGGTGGTAGAGGAAAAGCAAAAGGTGGCAGAAGAGAAAAAAAAAACTACGAAAATGGAAGTGTACCTGCTGAAGCACCGCCTGCACTCTACCACCATTGAAATAAGAGTGGCCAAGGAGTGGGCCAAAAATGCCAAGGAAATCGCCCGCTGGGGCATTATTGAAATAGTCAATTTGAAGGCGGTGGTGACCGAGGCCGAGAGGAAGGCCGTTAAGGCCGAGAAGAAGGCCGCCGAGGCCGAGAAGAGTTTTAGGAAGTCCGACGCCTTTAACAAGGAGTTGGCCGAGACAACTGCATTTGTATATGATGGCGGCTTCCAAGATTGCAAAGAGAAAATATGAAGACTCTATGGCCTCAAGGAATTGAAAAGCTGGAGCCAGATGAAGTTCCTGAGGATGATGGCTTAGCTTCGATCGAACCTTGAGTTTTCTTTTTATTGTATCAAGTCCGACTTGATCGGCAATTTTGTAAACTCTATCATCAATTAAAACTCTTTTGACCCTTGCTGTCTTCATTTGATTTGCATCGTAGCCAACGAATTTTTTAGCGAATATGACGATGCGAGTAGGCAGGTACGAGCCGGTTCTAGAGAACAGTCGGGGCTAAGGCTGTAGGCAAGTATAGATGTTGTCCTGGATTTGTCAAGTGCTAATGACCAGGCTGCAAGGTACCCAGAGCTTTGTTTGAGAGCTGGGATGGTATCGGGTTTAAATGCCGATACGAAACCGAGCGAAGCGCCGATGCGAGGCTAGGCCAATAATGACATGGAATCAGGCTGTGCTGATACGGAGCTGAACTTGAATGCCGATGCGGAGCCGAGCTTCAAGTGCCGATGCGGAGCCGGGCTTCAAGTGCCGATGCAGAGCCGGGCTTCAAGTGCTGACATGGAGTTGGGATACAATTGCCGATGCGGAGTCGGGCTTCAAGTGCCGACGCGGAGCCGGGCTTCAGGTGCCGATGCGGAGTCAGGCTTCAGGTGCCGACGCAGAGTTGGGCTTTCAGTGCCAACGCGGAGTCGGCCTTCCCATGCCGACGTGGATTCGGGCTTCAAGTGCCGATGCGGAGTCGAGCTTCAGGTATCGATGCGGAGTCAGGCTTCAAGCGCCGATGTGGAGTCGGACTTCCAGTGCCGACACGGAGTCGGGCTTCCAGTGCGATGCAGAGTCGGGCTTTAGGTGCGACGCGGAGTCGGACTTTCAGGTGAGAAATGAGATCGCTCTGACACTTTCGTTGGTGAGAAAATGAATATTATTCTAGCTGATATACTCAAATTAAAGACATTAGCGAATTACTGATAATACCGACGTAGGTTGTCTGCGCTTCGTTTGAGAGCTGGGATGGAATCAGGTTTAAATGCCGATACGAAACCGAGCGAAGCGCCGATGCGAGGCCAGGCTAATAATGACATGGAATCAGGCTGCACCGATACAGAGCCAACTTAAATGTTGACGCGGAGCGGGCTTCAAGTGCCGACGTAAAGCCAGCTTCAAGTGCCGACACGGAGTCGGGCTACCATTGCCGACGCGGAGCGGGCTTCATGTGCCAACGTGGAGCCGGGCTTCAAGTGCTGACGCGAGTCGGGCTTCCTGTGCCGACGCAGAGTCAGGCTTTCCGTGCCGACGCGGAGTCGAGCTTCAGGTGCCGATGCGGAGTTGGGCATCCCGTGCTGACGCGGATTCGAGCTTCAAGTGCCAATGCGAAGTCGGGCTTCAGGTACCAATGCGGAGTTGGGCTTCCAATACCGATGTGGAGTCGGGCTTCAGGTGCCGACGCGTAGTCGGGCTTTAGGTGCCGACGCAGAGTTGGGCTTCCGGTGCCGACATGGAGTTGGGCTTCAGGTGCCGATGCGGAGTCGGGCTTTCAGTGCCGATGCGGAGTCGGGCTTCAGGTGCTGACGCAGAGTCGGGCTTTCAGGTGAGAAATGAGATCGCTCTGACACTTTTGTTGGTGAGAAAATGAATATTATTCTAGCTGATATACTCAAATTAAAGACATTAGCGAATTACTGATAATACCGACGTAGGTTGTCTGCGCTTCATTTGAGAGCTGGGATGGAATCGGGTTTAAATGCCAATACGAAACCGAGCGAAGCGCCGATGCGAGGCCAGGCTAATAATGACACGGAATCAGGCTGCACCGATACAGAGCCGAACTTAAATGCCGACCGGAGCCGACGGAGGGCTTCAAGTGCCGACACGGAGTCGAGCTACCATTGCCGACGTGGAGCCGGGCTTCAAGTCCAACGGAGCCGGCTTCAAGTGCTGACGCGGAGTCGGGCTTCCTGTGCCGACGCAGAGTCGGGCTTTCCGTGCCGACGCGGAGTCGAGCTTCAGGTGCCGACGCGGAGAGCTTGGGCGGAGTTGGGCATCCCGTGCTGACGCGGATTCGAGCTTCAAGTGCCAACGCGGAGTCGGGCTTCAGGTACCAACGCGAGTCGGGCTTCCAATACCGATGTGGAGTCGGGCTTCAGGTGTAGTCGGGCTTCAGGTGCCGACGCGGACTCGGGCTTCGGTGCCGACGTGGAGTTGGGCTTCAGGTGCCGATGCGGAGTCGGGCTTTCAGTGCCGATGCGGAGTCGGGCTTCAGGTGCTGACGCAGAGTCGGGCTTTCAGGTGAGAAATGAGATCACTCGGACACTTTCGTTGGTGAGAAAATGAATATTATTCTAGCCGATATACTCAAATTAAAGACATTAGCGAATTACTGATAATACCGACATAGGTTGTCTGCGTTCCAAGTACGAGGGAGAGGCTTCCGTCTAGCCCTTCGATCCGGTATGCTCCGCCATGAAGTACATCGGTGACTCGGTAGGGCCCTTCCCAATTGGAAGACAGCTTTCCCCCCTCTATGGGTTTGGAGATTTTGGCTCGTCTGAGGACTAGGTCGCCAGGGAGGAACGTTCATTGTAATATCTTGCAATTTTCTGTCTGTCGGAGGTCATTCTGAGTCGCGCTTGATCACGTAGTTCATCAACAAAGTCAAGGTTGGCTCTCAACTGATTGGGGTTGTTCCCCTCATCATATGATTGTGTCCGGAGACTAGGGATGACAATCTCCACCGGAATGATTGCTTCCGATCCAAACATGAGGCTGGAAGGAGTTTCTTCAGTGGGGGTTCGGGGCATCATGTGGTATGCCCACAGCACGTTTAGGAGCTCCTCCACCCGTCTTCCTTTGAAATCATCCATGTCCCTGATAAACGCATAAATAATTATCACTAAACCTATTAATTAATAATTCAATGTATCTATTATTATTTAATATTTTAATATTTTATATAATATTTTAGGAAAACCTTATCAATTAAAGAGCTCGATTTTAGAAATTTAATGACGCAAATGGCACTCGAATCGGACTTAAAACGAGCTCGAAATTAATTTTATAAGGATTTAGCATGTATTTTAAAGCAAAATCGGCAAACCCAGAGCCGACTTCACTGTCTTCTCAACAGAAACTTCCTTATTTTGCACGATTCTTCTCTTAATCAAATCCAATCTTTTCCTCCGCCAATTAAAGAATAAATTAGATAGGAGATTATCAAATTGGAAGAATTAAATTCATCTAGAAGGAATTTTAATTTTATCCGCAAAATCTCTGGGATTTTCTCTGCGTCGTCTCTGTTTTGGCAACAGAATCGTTGCTTCTACACATCTGGGCCGCGTCCGGACTTCTACAAATAGTAGCAAGGAGGGGTCTGTAGGAGGATCATCGATGGATTTGGGGAGATCTCTTCTTCCTCAATCGAAGAAGCAGCCGTGAGAGGGAGCTCTGTTCCAGCGGTGAAAAGTACTCTGTTCCATCTGTGGATTGAAGAAGATCTGTTCCAGGCGGCTTGGAATCTGTAGGAGGTCAGAGGAGCGCATCAAGGAGCATCCCAAGCATCTATTCGTGTCGTGATCTCCTCTTCTTGGAGCGTGAAGAAAATCTGATACCAAGTAGCCGTCCATGGTCCGTGGTTCATGAATGTTCTTTTTGGAGGCGTCTGCAGAGAGCCTGATCCGGTTCAGCTCGTCTTCAACCGGTTCAATATGTCTTTGATTTGGTTTAGTTCAGGAATTTATTGCAATCTGTTGCCTTCTTAATGTCATAACTTTTAATTAATATGAAATAAAGTTTCTATTCATTTTAAATTGTTATTAAATTCTATTTAAGTGAAAATAATTTAGACTGATCTATTCTTAAAAGGAACGGAGGGACGGGCCGTGATCTACGGGTACGAGCCGTGCTCTTATAAGATAGACCATATCTTATTATTTTGCACTACTAATTATCTACTTAGTTATCTATTTAGTTAAATTTATAAATTTATTTCAAGATAATCGCTAAAGTTCTTGGAATCGATCCCTTACTCTCGCTATTCTAATAGTGAAATTAAGGTGTTTTAATCGTTGCGCTACAACACGCATCAGATTTTTGGCGCCGTTGCCGGGGACTTAAGTGTGTTATTTTGAAAAAAAAATTATAAAAATTAAAAAAATAAAAAATAAAAAAAAATTATTAATTTTCTTTTAATTTTTGAATAGTTATTGTGTCTTTATTTTATTTCCTTAATTGTTAGAATTGCATATTTTCTTTTTAACATAAAAAAATTATTATAACTTTCCTTTTTGTTACAAATCCACTTTTAACCTAATCAAATTTTCCTTTTAATTAACTTACCTAAAAAAAACCTGAAAGAAAACCCTAAGACACCTTCCATAAAATATAATTAATTTAAAGAAAAAAAAAGATTATATAAAAATAAAAATAAAATATATAAACAAGATAATTATTTTATTTCTATGCTTAGATTGACTTAGGTGGATTTATTTTCTGCAAAACTCAAAATTCTTCCATTAACATCTCATAATTTATTAGAAAATTAGAAACCTAATCACAAAAATCTTAAAAAATAATAATAATAATTAGATTAATTTCGTTTGATAATTTCAAGAGCTGAACATCTGATTGTTGCATAGCATTTTCATAATTAACTTTAAGGCACAAACCCCTAATCAAGATAAGGTGGGGATTTCATCACCCTTCCTTAGCCCACATACCACATCCTTCATTTTGCATTAACCCAAACTTTTAACTCTAAAATTAACTAGACGTCAGCCCCTAAGGAACTCGAGCTCAATAGGACAAGGCACCCAAAAGTGTTGGACCGGGTCGAGATTGACTCCTTAACTGGTGTCTAGAAAAGGAAAGGAAAGTGGTTACTTAATTGGTTCCGTTCGCTTACCTAGTATGCAACGGAGGACCCCCACTGACCTTATCCTCAACTGGCTAGTTGATCAGCTAATTTTTGACTTGGAGGGCTCCAAGGCGGTCTTGAAAGTTAGGAGCTGTCTAGATCTAGGTTAAACCTAGAATAGAGAGTCTAATCTTTGTTAACTTAATTGCTAAGAATTATTAAACCCTAATTAAATTATTCTTAGTTCTAGAAATCTTTTAGGGTATTTTCTTTAGAATCTCCCTCTTTTTCTTCTATTAAAAAAAACTAAATTATTGTTTGCTTTAGAGTCATTGGTAGGGTGTATGCTTGATCGCCGATCGTTGCAACCTAACCTTATACCCTTAGATCCTGAGATAGAAAGAACTATCAGAGCAAATAGACTCAGAATTATGGATCCTAATAACAAAAATAATCAACCACGATAGTTAAAAGAGTATTTCACTCCTTCAAGGTATACCTACTCTCCCTGCATTCAAGTGCCTCCAGTAGAGGCTGTCCAATATGAAATTAAGTCAAGTGTAATCCAAATGTTACCATCTTTCTATGGACTTACAAATGAGGATCCCTACAAACACTTAGATGAATTCTTGGAAATTTGCTCAACTCTCAAGATTCAAAATTTCTCTGATGATGCACTTAGGCTTAAGCTATTCCCTTTTTCCCTAAAAGATAAAGCCAAGTATTGGTTAAATTCACTAGACACTGTTATAATCTCAACTTGGGATCATCTTCAGAGAGAGTTTCTTAAGAAATATTTTCCCATAGGAAAAACGAATCAAATTAGAAAAGCCATAACAAGTTTTTCCCAAACAGATGGAGAAATATTCCATGAGACATGGGAGAGATTCAAAGAACTGATTAGAAAATGTCCACATCATGCCATACCCAAATGGTAACTGGTTCAGTGCTTTTATGATGGTTTATCAGAAAAGCATCGGCAAATGGTTGATGCTTCATGTGGTGGGACATTTATGTTAAAAAATAAACATGAAGCTTGGCAACTCTTTGAGACATTGAGTGAGAATTCATTACATCACATGACAGTTACTCATCGAGACCCTCCCATAGGACCTAAAAGAGGTGGAATATATGAAATAGGTCATTCTACATATATCTATACTAAGGTAGATGAATTATCCCATAAACTTGACCGGATTCTACAAGTTGGAAACATCTCTTCCCCATCTACTCAATTACATGAGGTCTGCATAATTTGTTCAAGTCCAACCCATTCTATAGGTGAATGTCCAGCTGCATATCAATTTTCTGAACTTGTTCAAGAGCAAGCCCACCAAGCCCAAACCCGATTAGCTCCTAGAACATGAAATGATCCATATGCAAATACTTACAATATTCCTGGCTGGCGAAATCATCCAAATTTTTCTTGGAAACCTCAACCTGTAACCAATTCATCATCGATCAACCTAATTATCAAGAAACCAATTTTAGAAGCATTCCATATTCACAATATCCAAACATCCCACAACCTCCATCGAATAATCATCCTACTTTTGAAGACAAAGTGTTACAAGCATTGAAAGGGCTAGAAATGAATACTCAAATCCTTCACTCCCACACAGTCTATTGTAAAACTAGAAACTCAGATAGGTCAATTAGCCACAGCATTCAGTAGAAGAGAGGAGGGTAAGTTACCTAGTCAGCCTATCAATAATCCGAAAGGATAATTCATGGCTGAGGGTTCCAATAGTCCTGACAAATTCTCAGAACATGCTAAATCAGTCATGACTCTCAGAAGTGGAAAAGCATTGAACCCACCTGAACCATCCCAGAAATTAGAAGTTGCTAAACTAGAAAAGAGAAGAAATGAAGAAGAAAAGGAATTCAATGATCAAGCAATCATACCTAAAGCCCCATTCCCTAGTGCTTTAGAATCTCCTTTGCCTTCAGATAAGAAGAATATAAAAATGAATGAGATGCTGGAGTTATTTAAGAAAGTCCAAATAAACTTACCTCTTCTCGATGCTATCAAGCAAGTTCTGGCTTATGCCAAATTTTTGAAGGATCTATGCACACAAAAATGGAAAGCCAAGATACAAATACCAAAAAAGATATTTGACTGAGCAAGTCAGCTTAGTTGTTCAGCAAATAACCCCACCCAAACTAAAAGATCCTAGTACCCCAATTATATCATGTGTCATAGGAAACTTCAATTGAATGAGTTATAAGAGCTACGAAATGATGCATATGATAGCTCAAAAATTTATAAAGAATGAACCAAAGCATATCATGACAAATTTATTAGTAGAAAAATTTTTGAACCAAATCAAAAAGTATGGCTTTACAATTCAAGATTACACCTTTTCCCTGGAAAACTTCGTTCACGAAGGACTGGACCTTTTATAGTAACTCAATTATTTTCCCATGGAGCTGTAGAGCTTAAAGACCCCAAGCAAGAAAATACATTCAAAGTAAATGGCCAACGTTTGAAACCATATATAGAAGAAATTAATGATGGAGAAATTATTGAATCAATTGATCTTGTGAACCCAACATTATCATAATAAGTAGCACAGTCTGGCTGAAGACTTTAAACTTAGCGCTCTTGGGAGGCAACCCAATTTATTAGTTATTTTTAACTTTCTATTCTTTTCATATATTCTTTTAGTATGACTACAGAAGAGCAATAGAAGCAGATTGAAAGAAGATGGCAACAATGAAACGTCCAACCTTCAAATACTCTACCAGGTAGTATCTTTCTTGAAATTAATTTTTCTTCCATTAGGGACAATGAAAATTAAGTTGGGGGGGAGGAAAAAGAATAAGTAAATCCTAGAGTAAAACTATAATCAGATGTGTGTACCAAATTCTGTCTCGATTTGAAGTTAATCAAGCAGTCTATGAATGATTAATGAATAATGGTTAGATTATTTTTGAGATACTGAGGAATAAATTATCAAGAAAACCTAATAAAAGGTAAGGTTTAGCCCAGAAAAATTTTTAGAATAATTTCAGACCCTCCTGACCACTGATCTTAATAGTATAATCTACTTAATAAGGGTATGGGTGAAAATGTTATTCAAAAAAAAAGAAAAAAAATTCTCTCTTAAAGTTAATAAATTAGGTTCTTAACATCTTTCACTAAGTAACCGGGCCCCGTCACCTAAGAAAGTGATGTTGTTCGCGTAAAAAGGTGAGAATGTAAAAGAACCTAAGTAGAGTCAGTCCTACCTAAAGCCTTTTTGACTCGAGTTAGTAAGTCCGAGGGGTGTTTTACACCTAATGCCCTAAAACCAATTGGTTTGGGAGCCATTGGCCTAAAGCTCGCTACAAGGGTTAATTAGAAAGCAAGGGTTTAGGACATTGCACTGACTTTACACATAAATAAATAAGAGAACTAAATTACAAAATATATTACATCCAATCCAAATTAAGTTAGAAGACTTAACTAGAGAAGTGGAAAGTTGGTGAAGGAAGACTTCTATAAATTATTATGAACTACACTTTATCACTAAATGGGTAAGCTTAATAATCCGATGAAGTACCTCCCTTATGATCAAACCAGAAATTTTAAAAAAAAGAACTGTAAGATAACTATCAATTCTTGGACTAGCTTGGTACATATTTCTAAAATTATTATTTGCTCGAGACGAGTAAGATTCAAGTTGGGGGGAGTGATAAACGCATAAATAATTATCACTAAACCTATTAATTAATAATTCAACGTACCTATTATTATTTAATATTTTAATATTTTATATAATATTTTAGGAAAAACCTTATCAATTTAAAGAGCTCAATTTTAGGAATTTAAAGATGCAAACGACACTCGAATCGGACTTAAAATGAGCTCGGAATTAATTTTATAAGAATTTAAAGCAAAGTCGGCAAACCCAGTGCCGACTTCATCGTCTTCTCAACAGAAACTTCCTTATTTCGCACGATTCTTCTCTTAATCAAATCCAATCTTTTACTCCACCAATTAAGAAATAAATTGGATAGGAGATTATCAAATTGAAAGAATTAAATTCATCTAGAAGGAATTTTGATTTTATCCGCAAAATCTCCGGGATTTTCTCCGCGCCGCTCGTTGCTTCTCCGCGTTGTCTCTGTTTTGGCAACAGAATTGTTGCTTCTACACATCTGGGCCGCGTCCGAACTTCTACAAATAGCAGCAAGGAGGGGTCTGTAGGAGGATCATCGGTGGATTTGGGGAGATCTCTTCTTCCTCAATCGAAGAAGCAGTCGTGAGAGGGAGCTCTGTTCCAGCGGTGGAAAGTGCTCTGTTCCATCTGTGGATTGAAGAAGATCTGTTCCAGGCAGCTTGGAGTCTGCAGGAGGTCAGAGGAGTGCATCAAGGAGCATCCCAAGCATCTGTTCGTGCCGTGATCTCCTCTTCTTGGAGCGTGAAGAAAATCTGATACCAGGCAGCCGTCCGTGGTCCGTGGTTCATGAATGTTCTTCTTGGAGGCGTCTACAGAGAGCCTGATCCGGTTCAGCTCATCTTCAACCGGTTCAATCTGTCTTTGATTTGGTTTAGTTCATGAATTTATTGCAATCTGTTACCTTCTTAATATCATATCTTTTAATTAATATGAAATAAAGTTTCTATTCATGTTAAATTATTATTAAATTCTATTTAAGTAAAAATAATTTAGACTGATCTATTCTTAAAAGGAACGGGTCGTGATCTACGGGTACAAGCCGTGCTCTTATAAGATAGACCATATCTTATTATTTTGCACTACTAATTATTTACTTAGTTATCTATTTAGTTAAATTTATAAATTTATTTCAAGATAATCGCTAAAGTCCCTGTGGAATCGATCCCTTACTCTCGCTATTCTAATAGTGAAATTAAGGTGTTTTAATCATTGCGCTACGACGGGCCCTTGAAGGATGATCCGATTCGTCACTTCTGCAGCTCCATTTGTTTGCGGGTGACCGACAGAAGTAAACCTATATATATCCCCAGTTCGGCATAAAACTCTTTGAAAGGGGTGCTATCAAACTGGCGTCCGTTGTCGGTGATAAGTGTGTGGGGTAATCCGAACCGGTAGATAATAGACTTCTAGAAGAAGCCCCTTACCTTGGCTTCGGTGATCTTGGCCAGCGCTTCAGCCTCGACCCACTTAGTGAAGTGGTCAATGGCAATGAGCAAAAACTTTCGATGATCAGAGGCTGGAGGGAACAGTCCCAAAATATCCATTCCCCATTGGGCGAACGGCCATGGAGCCGTTAGGGGGCCCAGCTGAGAGGTTGGCTACCATTAAATGTTAGCGTGCCGCTGATAACTATCGCACTTCTTGACCAGCTCGGCTACATCTTCTCACATGGTGGGCCAGTAATAGCCTTGACATAAGGCCTTGTGTGACAGCGCTCTGCCCTCCAAGTGGTTTCCGCAAATACCTTCATTACTCTCACGAAAGATGTAGTCGACGTCTATGGGACCAACACATCTGAGGAGGGGATGAAAGAAAGATCTTCGGTACAGTTGTCCATCGAATATCAAGAACTTGTGTACCCACCAATTGAATAGCTTGGCTTCGGCAGGATCGGCTGGGAGGGTGCCAGCGGTGAAGTATTGGATGTAGACATCCATCCAGGAAGGCTCTTATCGGACTGGCATGGATTCCTCAACCGCATCAATCCTTGGGGCTTGCTTTGTTGAGATCAGTGAAATCCACACACATCCTCCAGCTCCTATTAGCCTTGCGGACCATCATGATGTTAGCTAGCCAGTCGGGGTAATGGACTTTCCGAATGTGGCCTGCAGCCTCCAGCTTGCGGATCTCTTCATCAATGGCCTTATGCCGGTTTGGGGTAAAGCTTCTCTTCTTCTTTCGAACTGGATGACATCCTGGTTTGATGTTTAGTCGGTGGGTAATTACTTCCTCTGGAATGCCCGATATGTCAAACGACGACCATGCAAAGATGTTGGAGTTGGCACGCAGGAAAGCGAGGAGCTGATCACGCACCTCCTTCAGAAGTATTGCTCCAACCTGGATGGTTCTTGTCGGGTTCTCCCTCAATGAGAAGGTCAGCAGATGCTGGGTTGGCTCCCCCTCCTTTCCAAGTCTCAGGGGTCAGGCAGCTCAAGCGCTGTTGCCGACACCTCTCCTTGCACGTTGGGGGCTAAGTGGTAGTAGAGCGATAACGGGCTCTGTTCTCTCCTCATCTCTTCAACTCCTTTGTCGGTGGGGAACTTTACAAGTAATCTTTTGGTGGAGATAACAGCATCCAGCAAATTCAAGCCAGGTATCCCTGGAATAGCGTTGTAAGCCAGTGGCATTCGGACTACCAGAAAGTTCATAAGGACCGTGCTCTGACGCGGCGGAGTCCCGGCTGTGACAGGGAGGGTGACTTCCCCCTCGACCCTTACATAGTCTCCAGTAAAACCCATCAAGGGAGTGGTGATGGGCCGAAGAGAACTTCTAGGCAAATTGATTCTAACAAAGGCATCATAACTCAAAACATCTACTGAACTTTCACTGTCAACCAAAATTCATTTTACAGGGTGCTTTGCAATCGTCATAGACACGACGACGCTATCATCATGCTCATTTACTACCCCTTCTGAATCCCTTTTGGAGAAAGGAATTACATAGTCTTCTCCCTTCTCACGCTGCCTTTTAGAACTGCTACCTGCCCCCCAGGAGACCATGGCCACTATCTTCTCCGTTGGGGCATTGTCCATGCCGATCTTAGGAGCAGGAGGCGCCGACAGACCTAGGGCAGTTGGGTTCCCTCTTTGGATGAACTTGCTGAGATGGCCTTGATGAACGAGTTCTTCGATAGCTTTATTCAACAGGCAGCAGTCTTCAGTATTGTGGCCGTAGTCCCTATGATATCGGTAATAGAGTTCTTTGCTGCGGGGAACCCCTGGCCTCATGGGGGGTGAATGCCGAAGGTAGGGCTCATCCTCGATCTCTAACGGAATGTGAGATATTGGGGCGAGGATAGAGTGAAGTGTTCTTTAGGAATCAGTGCCCAGGGCTAATTATTTGGGTGATGGGGTGGCTCAGGCTTTCGGGACCGCCCCCCAACAGATTCCAAAGATGTCGGCTTCTTACTGGATCCTTTGTCAACCTTCCTTCTAGAGGAATCTGCTTCGTCGGCGCAAATGTACTTCTGCGCCCAGCTCAACAGTTCAGCGTAAGAGTGAGGAGGCTTTTTGTCCAAGGAATAAGTGAACCTGGAAGGATGGAGTCCCTGCTTCAGAGCTAGTGTGGCCACGGAGTCCTCAAGGTTGTATACCTCCAATGCAGCTTCCTTGAACCGAGCCACAAAGTCCTTCAGGGTTTCACCGCTCCTTTGCTGGACGGCGAACAGGCTATCAACCACCCGGGGGATCTTTTGGCATGCATCAAAGTGGGCCAAGAAAGACCTCTTGAGTTGCTTGAAAGAGTTAATACTACGTGGTGGTAAACGGAATACCACTCACGCGCTGCCTTCCGAAACATGACCGGAAAGGCAACACAGAGGAGAGAATCTGTCGCCCTCTGGACTTGCATGAGTACCTTGTAGCTCTCTAGATGATCCAGGGGATCTGTCGTGCCATCGTATGAGTCCAGCTGGGGTAGGTGAAACCGGTTCCTCCATGATATGACAAGAAAGTGGGGGCGGTGGTCGTAGTCCGTTTCGTGGGGGTTGGTGATCCTGCGGCTAAGCTCTTCCAACCACTGATGGTATTTGTCCAGCCATTATTCGGCCCGACAGGCGGTCTTCCTGTTAGTTTCTTTCTTTGAGGACTCGGAAGATGAGGAGGGAGAAGGCTGCCAGTGCAGGGGATGCACATGCCTTGGTTCCTTCTCACCATGCTGCCTGTGAGAGCGATCGAAATGGGGGGAAGGAGACCGTCGCCGCTAGAGGTCTCCCGGCGATGAGGCTTTGGGGTCGAATGGTGGGAGGCCTCCGAAGGGGTCCTGCCACGATGAGGCTGACTAGCCCCATGACCCTCCATATGAGGCGAAGAGGGTTGTGGTGGCACAGGCGCAATAGCGGAGCATTGTTCTTGCAGTCCCCGCACCACCGCCATCAGGTCTTGCACCTGATGAGTCAGGGCATCGATTCGATCAACTTGGTTAACTTGTGATTGTGCAGGAGGTGGAATAGGAAGGTTGGTTTCCAACTGTTTAGCCTGTGGGAGGCATCCGACGGCCTGGCTGGTGGAAGCTTTCTGTGCTCGCGTAACCGCCATCTTCTTTCTTGTAGAGGTTGCGGGGTCGCAGATGCATGAGGGTAAACGTCTGTCTGCCGTGCCCCCCTATCTGGCGCGCCAATCTGTTGCTACCAAATCACTGTAAGGAGCGTCGTGCAAGAGGAGGTCTAGGCGAGTCTTCATAAGTACGAACAGGGTGCCTCCTTCCTCCTGAACCTGCAAGAAGTCCCAGACCAGAGATTTCAATGGGGACCCTCCGACGCTTAAGTTAGAAACTTGGAGAACATAAATTTTTATGTGTAGAGCTTTCGAGAGAGAGAGAGATAGATCCCTCCTCATTGGGGATCAGTCCTTTTATACCTGTTCAGGGTCCCTCTTACCTTTTGGCGACAACGATCAGTTCTTATCTTATGTTAAGATCGGCTCCACAAGTTGATGTCTGGCTGTTAAACGCGCTCTGCAGATATCGGCAACTGCACCGTATCCGTAACCGCCCATGATCCCAGCAAAGGCAGATGAGCGGGCTGTGTGGCAGTTGGTGTTTTAAATCTGTTCAGCATGTGAAGTCGGCTTCATGGCTGAAATAGCATCAATAGCATAGGGTTGGCATGGTGTCTAAGGCTGAGGTCGGTGAGGCTGGAGCCATGGTAGGAGCCGAGGCTGAAGCCAAGGCCGGCCGAGGCCAAAGCCATGGCAGGAGCTGAGGCTGAAGCCGAGGTCGAAGCCGAGGCTGAGGCCGAAGCTGAGGCTGGAGCCGTGGCCGGAGCCGAGGCTAGAGCTGAGGCCGAAGTTGAGGCCGAAGCTGAGGCCGAAGTCTAGGCTGATACTGATGTTGGGAGCCGGTTGAAATCATCACTGTGCTTTGAAGGTTGTGCGAGCTGTTACTGTGCCGCCAGTGGATGTGATCAGCTACATCAGCATTTATTTCTTAACACCAAAAACCAATAACCACATTATTATAAAAATATCATAAACTAAAACCAAATAACTAATGTGAGAACTAAACACAACAAAAATAGTAGATCATTAACCTTATAAAATAAGAACTCAGTTGTCCAACATTATTTACAATTGGATGAGGTATTTGAAAATTCATACAATTTTGAAATGTTACATTTCAAAATACAGTATCTTAAGATTTCACAAATCTCCTGTTTCAATAGTTATTGTTGAAAATAAAATTATATTTGAGGATTATAAAATTCACTAATTGGATGCATCACTTTGTCTGTGGAATTGCAAAAGAAAATTTTAAAAGTCCAAAATAAAGCCAATCATTCTCATGATTTTTCTCATATTATTTTCGTTAATGTTGAAATTTAGAATAAAATTTCTTTGGTAAATGAGTTTGATAAATGAATAAAGTAATCCAATTTCTAAAATTTGACAACAGAGCTAGATTACATATAAACCTACAAACAAGTAACATAATATTTAGGGATAATTATATGAAAAAAGTCTAAATTGATAAAGGCAATTGTGAACAAGGTTTCTTTCACTTGCATATGTCAATGACAATTAGACTAGAACAACTTTCTAGAGTATTTTTGCACTCTAAAGGCTCTAGTTTAAGAACAATTGTATTGAGGGAGAGGTAATGGACTTGACCATAGACTTGTGGGTTTACTCATGGTTCTAATCCTTGTAGGCTCCTTCTACATGTATCATAATAACAGAAAATAACTTTAAAGTTAGCAAAACGATATGAGATGATGAAATGTATAATACAAAATCTCTATTTAATTGATTCTTGTCTAAAAGAAGATCATGGTTTCTCAAAGAAAAAACCTCCAATTTTCTTTGAAAAAAAGAAAAGAATAAAAATTCATAGATTAATATACTAACATTAAAAAAATGTATAGAACGCTAGTGGATCACTAATCAACACAAATCCCATAGATGGACTAAGGTGAGAAGGCTCAATAAGGTGGCAACTTTAATAATAAGTTTGTATGAAGCGTCTAAAGAAAACAAGGCTAAACCTGCCGTATTAAATCAAGATTACTCAACAACATTACATAAATAAGGTAGTTTAAAAGACAAACAACAAATTATGCACAAATTAACAATAGAGAGTGATAATTTAATAAATATTTTATGTCATCATGCTTGATACTGAGAAAATATATTCATCATTTAAGTTTCTCAAAATGTTCTCTACCCATTAGTACATTGAGCACATGTAATTTGTTCTTGTTTACTATAATTGCTTCCCACTTTTTCATTTGATATTTCTTGATCAACTAAGTTGAGAAGCTCCAAATCAGTGGCTTCTTAAATTGGATCATGTTCTTGCTCAATTCTATAGAGTTATGAGGTGCAAAACATGCAGTAATAATCCTTATGTGCATTTTGATATAAAAAATGCATGGAGGAGTTCTTAGCATACTCCAACTTTTTTTTCAACAACTCAAATAATCTTTCTACTACATTTTGTATACTTAAATGACAAAGTTTGAATACCTTTTTTTAGTTTTTAGGGTTATTTGCAATCCACTAATTAAGATGGCATCAGATCCCGAGTGTCAAAGGGCCAAGCTTTTGGTATATCCCACATCCATAAGAATGTATTTATCCATAACCATAAGATGACAAGCAAGGCATTACTATATTATAAAAATAATAATAATTTATACTAATAATTCTTTTTAATAAAGTTATTACCACTTAGTACATAAAGATAGTTACGATAGTTATGCCTGTGCAAGGCATGTTATAAAACTCGAGAGCCAACTATTGACTCTTCCCACCTAGGTAATATAGATATGGATTTTATATCTATATCATGAACTCTCAACACATTGTGAAGATATCATGTTTCCTATTTTGATATCTAGGCCTACTCAGCCTTTAAAGTTACTGAAATGTATGTACTATCAAGTGATCCAATATAATTCTAGTATGTTTAAAAAGTTGATAATCTACCCTAAGTTTTTTTTTTTTTAAAGAAACAAATTCATGAAAACGTAATGGTAATAAGATAAACCATATCTATTTGGCTACATCCAAATCTTGAAGGTTACAGTCATGTAGCTCCAAGTACTCCTTAGTTACTTTTATTATAGCATGCAACATGCTATTACATTACCTACTTATTATTTCTTTAATAAAAAAAACTCAAACTAGATAACTCTATGTTTTAGATTATGAGCAATGATATATATAAACATCACTGCTACTTTACTTATGGGGACATGTTTGTTCTAACCAAACCATCCTTTTTAATTAAAAGTTTGCAAAGATTTGTAAATCCTCACTTACTAACTCTCAATCATTCAATGCACTCTATTTCTCTTTCATTATACATATGATCAAGGAAGCATCTCCTCGCTAATTGTGTAATGGCTCCTAATGATCAAATGCTTTTCATGGTACCATGAACATATCGCTGCTATCGTTGTATTTAAAATCCTCACAATGATTCTATATTTTTCTCTCCTCTTCATTTCTAGCATGTTTACTTAAATATATCAAGCTATTTGTTGCATTAGCATTTGTTGCTGCCAAATCATTGTGAGGAGCATCGTGCAAGAGGAGGTCTGGGCGAGTCTTCAGAAGTACGAACATGGTGCCTCCTTCCTCCTAGAACCTGCAAGAAGTCCCGGACTGGCAATTCCAATGGGGACCCTCCGACGCTCAAGTTAGAAATTTGGAGAACATGAATTTTTATGAATAGAGCTTTCGAGAGAGAGAGATAGATCCCTCCTCATTGGGGATCGGTCCTTTTATACATGTTCGAGGTCTCTCTTACCTTTTGGCGATGACGATCAGTTCTTATCTTCTGTTAAGATTGGCTCCGCCAGTTGATGCCTGGCTGTTAAACACGCTCTGCAGATATCAGCAACTGCACAGTATCTATAACTGCCCATGATCCCAGCAAAGGTGGATGAGCAAGCTGAGTGGCAGTTGGTGTTTTAAATCTGTTCAGCATGTGAAGTCGGGTTCATGACTGAAATAGCATCAATAGTGTGGGGTTGGCACAGTGTCTAACGCTAAGGTCGGCAAGGCTAGAGCCATGGCAGGAGCCGAGGCCGGAGCCGTGGCCGGAGCCAAGGCCAAAGCCGAGGCCGAGGCCGAGGCCGGAGCCATGGCAGGAGCCGAAGCTGGAGCCAAGGCCGAGGCCGAGGCCAAAACCGAGGCTGATACTAACGTTGGGAGCCGGTTGAAATCATTACTATGCTTTGAAGGCTGTGCGAGCTGTTACTGTGCCGCCAAGGGATGTGATCAGCCACATCAAATGCCCCCCCACTCCTGAGATGGGTGGGCATGTATTTACCAGGGAAAGGGGTGATAGTATCCGCAACATTCGCTTGGCGGCTGATCTTGGTGCCGTCATTTTGTCCATTCGAGCCATTGGGATTGGGCAGGATTTTTCTTGGATGAGGAACCGCGAAAAGGGGGATGCCATCATTGCGGTGAGGTCACCACTGTTCCCTCACTGGCGGTGTCCCTTGCGTTCTACGCATCGAGTGGCTGCCGAAGCGATCTCCAATGGTAAATGGATGTGTGGCTGACTCAGAGATGGGCGAGATGATTTGAAAAAGAGGTATAAAAAGGGGAGTTTCCCCGTCCTCGGATTTTTACCTTCTGTGTTCTGCTCTCTTTCCCTGAATCTGCAAGCACCCGTTCGTCTTCCACCTCCATTTTTCTCTCCCGAGCTTTTCCTTCTCAGGTCTGAGTTCCCCAGGTTAGTCCTCATGGCTTCCTCTTCGCTTTCTTGTTCTATTTCAGACTCTGGGGGTTATTCCCCTGATCTTCCTCGACCTCCCTCATCTTCCCCTGCGCCTAGCTGGTCCACCTCTGCGGAGGGTGTGCCTGCGGAGCAGCGGCGAGCCGCCGGGCGATTTCCTACTAGAAATCGCTCGGTCACTGGACGGGCCTTCGTCGTCCGGCTGTCGCCGGCCCCTCCTCCCTTGTGAGGTAGTCCCCTCTCCGTCATGACTGCCCAAGAGATAATTAATCTCAGGACTCAATACCAAATCCCTACCGATCTTCGTCTCTATCGGCCCCTTCCCGAGGATATAGTAGTTTCCTCCTACCCTGGCCGAGTTGCCCTTTACGAGTATTACTTTAAGACTGGCCTTCATATTCCTATTCACCATTCATACTTAGCATTTTAGATAGGTATTCCTTGGCTTTGGCACAGTTGGTCCCAAATTTCATCTGGACCCTTATCGGTTTCATAGTGTTATGCCACATCCATGGGATAGAAGCTAGGATTTCCCTTTTTCGTTGTTTCTATACCCTTAGGAAACAATTGGGGTGGTGGTCCTTCGCTCCTAGGCCCACCAGAGCCCTTAAGTTGCATCTTCCTACCTCCATTAAGGGATGAAAAGATAGGTTTTTCTTTGCCCAAATTGAGGGAGTGAAGACCGAGTGGAAAATTCCTGACACCGAGGCAAACAAGGACCCCACAATTCTTCAAGAGATCAAGAGGCGTTTGGACAGTTGATCACTGCCGACGTCCCTCGATGCAACCGACTACTAGCCGAGGAGAATCTTCGGCTAGCAGGCCTTATTCTTGGCGATGGTGAGCAATAACTTTTTCATCCTTTTTAACTTGGTTCCTTTTCTATATGTTCTTTGATCTGCAGGCATGGCACCATCGCTCCACACAATAAGACAGGCCACCACCAAGAAGAGAAGAACCTGAGTGGATGGGGCCCCTGCCGAGAAGAGGGCCAACATCAAAGTTGTCGTTCATAGGGCCGAGGCTGGAGAGGCCTCAGGAAGGAATGAGGCGGAGGAAAGGGAACGGCCTCGTTCGCCTTCACCAGAACTGCCTCCATCTCCTATTGACCTGACCGAGACTCCCTAGAGCAGAAGATCAAGGCACCATCACCACCGCATACTACTCCTAAAGTGGAGCCAGCTGGCTTGATCGCAGAGCCAACTCCAAAGGTCGCCCTATCCAATGAAGATGCAGAGGCCGAGTCTCCGCAAGCCGAAGCGCCAGTGGAAGCACCGCCGGCATCTGACCCGATGCCGATGGCTGCCGAGGCCCTGGAGGAAGACGAGGTAGATGCGCCTTTTTTTCAATCAATTCTATTGCACCATAGCCACTGGGCCGAGAGGACGATGGCCCAGGCCTCCGTACCAGAGCTTCAGAGGTTCCTTTAGAACCAAAGGACCTCTAAATTCTTCCGTGAGGCGTCTGTAGCGCACCTTTGGGTAAGTACTCTTCTACCGCTAACCTCTAGAACTATAATTTCTTCATCTAACTTGAATAATTTTTGTACAGACACTAAATTCTTTGACCACCATCAGGGGCCTTTTGTCTCAGGATAAGGCCACCATTAACTAATCCCGGGAAGATACCGACCAAGCCTGGGCCAGGGCAAAAGAGGCCGAGGCCGCTCTACAGATTGCCCAAGTGGAAGTGGCCCGGGCACAAAGGGCCAAAGTCGAGGCCGAAGCTGCCCAATTCAGAAACTTAGCCCAGGCTGAAAAGGCAAAGGAAGTGCTGGAAGTGGCTCAGCGCCAAGCGGCCAACGAGCTTGACAACGCTCAGGTGGTAGAGGAAAAACAAAAGGTGGCAGAAGAGAAAAAAAAAACTACGAAAATGGAAGTGTACCTGCTGAAGCACCGCCTGCACTCTACCACCATTGAAATAAGAGTGGCCAAGGAGTGGGCCAAAAATGCCAAGGAAATCGCCCGCTGGGGCATTATTGAAATAGTCAATTTGAAGGCGGTGGTGACCGAGGCGAGAGGAAGGCCGTTAAGGCCGAGAAGAAGGCCGCCTAGGCCGAGAAGAGTTTTAGGAAGTCCGACGCCTTTGACAAGGAGTTGGCCAAGACAACTGCATTTGTATATGATGGCGGCTTCCAAGATTGCAAAGAGAAAATATGAAGACTCTATGGCCTCGAAGGAATTGAAAAGCTGGAGCCAGATGAAGTTCCTGAGGACGATGGCTTAGCTCGATCGAACCTTGAGTTTTCTTTTTATTGTATCAAGTCCGACTTGATCGGCAATTTTGTAAACTCTATCATCAATGAAAACTCTTTTGACCCTTGCTGTCTTCATTTGATTTGCATCGTAGCCAACAAATTTTTTAGCGAATAGGACGATGCGAGTAGGCAGGTACGAGCCGGTTCTAGAGAACAGTCGGGGCTAAGGCTGTAGGCAAGTATAGATGTTGTCCTGGATTTGTCAAGTGCTAATGACTAGGCTGCAAGGTACCCAGAGCTTTGTTTGAGAGCTGGGATGGTATCGGGTTTAAATGCCGATACGAAACCGAGCGAAGCGCCGATGCGAGGCTAGTCCAATAATGACATGGAATCAGGCTGTGCTGATACGGAGCTGAACTTGAATGCCGATGCGGAGCCGAGCTTCAAGTGCCGATGCGGAGCCGGGCTTCAAGTGCCGATGCAGAGCCGGGCTTCAAGTGCTGACATGGAGTTGGGCTACAATTGCCGATGCGGAGTCGGGCTTCAAGTGCCGACGCGAGCCGGGCTTCAGGTGCCGATGCGGAGTCAGGCTTCAGGTGCCGACGCAGAGTTGGGCTTTCAGTGCTGACGCGGAGTCGGCCTTCCCATGCCGACGTGGATTCGGGCTTCAAGTGCCGATGCGGAGTCGAGCTTCAGGTATCGATGCGGAGTCAGGCTTCAAGTGCCGACGTGGAGTCGGACTTCCAGTGCCGACACGGAGTCGGGCTTCCAGTGCCGATGCAGAGTCGGGCTTTAGGTGCGACGTGGAGTCGGACTTTCAGGTGAGAAATGAGATCGCTCTGACACTTTCGTTGGTGAGAAAATGAATATTATTCTAGCTGATATACTCAAATTAAAGACATTAGCGAATTACTGATAATACCGACATAGGTTGTCTGCGCTTCGTTTGAGAGCTGGGATGGAATCAGGTTTAAATGCCGATACGAAACCGAGCGAAGCGCCGATGCGAGGCCAGGCTAATAATGACACGGAATCAGGCTGCACCGATACAGAGCCAAACTTAAATGTTGACGCGGAGCTGGGCTTCAAGTGCCGACGTAAAGCCATGCTTCAAGTGCCGACACGGAGTCGGGCTACCATTGCCGACGCAGAGCTGGGCTTCATGTGCCAACGTGGAGCCGGGCTTCAAGTGCTGACGCAGAGTCGGGCTTCCTGTGCCGACGCAGAGTCAGGCTTTCCGTGCCGATGCGGAGTCGAGCTTCAGGTGCCGATGCGGAGTTGGGCATCCCGTGCTGACGCGGATTCGAGCTTCAAGTGCCAATGCGAAGTCGGGCTTCAGGTACCAATGCAGAGTTGGGCTTCCAATACCGATGTGGAGTCGGGCTTCAGGTGCCGACGCGTAGTCGGGCTTTAGGTGCCGACGCAGAGTTGGGCTTCCGGTGCCGACATGGAGTTGGGCTTCAGGTGCCGATGCGGAGTCGGGCTTTCAGTGCCGATGCGGAGTCGGGCTTCAGGTGCTGACGCAGAGTCGGGCTTTCAGGTGAGAAATGAGATCGCTCTGACACTTTTGTTGGTGAGAAAATGAATATTATTCTAGCTGATATACTCAAATTAAAGACATTAGCGAATTACTGATAATACCGACGTAGGTTGTCTGCGCTTCATTTGAGAGCTGGGATGGAATCGGGTTTAAATGCCAATACGAAATCGAGCGAAGCGCCGATGCGAGGCCAGGCTAATAATGACACGGAATCAGGCTGCACCGATACAGAGCCGAACTTAAATGCCGACACGGAGCCGGGCTTCAAGTGCCGACACGGAGTCGAGCTACCATTGCCGACGTGGAGCCGGGCTTCAAGTGCCAATGCGGAGCCGGGCTTCAAGTGCTGACGCGGAGTCGGGCTTCCTGTGCCGACGCAGAGTCGGGCTTTCCGTGCCAACGCGAGTCGAGCTTCAGGTGCCGACGCAGAGTTGGGCATCCCGTGCCGACGCGGTTTCGAGCTTCAAGTGCCAACGCGGAGTCGGGCTTCAGGTGCCAACGCGGAGTCGGGCTTCCAATACCGATGTGGAGTCGGGCTTCAGGTGCCGACGCGGACTCGGGCTTTCGGTGCCGACGTGGAGTTGGGCTTCAGGTGCCGATGCGGAGTCGGGCTTTCAGTGCCGATGCGGAGTCGGGCTTCAGGTGCTGACGCAGAGTCGGGCTTTCAGGTGAGAAATGAGATCACTCGGACACTTTCGTTGGTGAGAAAATGAATATTATTCTAGCCGATATACTCAAATTAAAGACATTAGCGAATTACCGATAATACCGACATAGGTTGTCTGCGTTCCAAGTACGAGGGAGAGGCTTCTCGTCTAGCCCTTCGATCCGGTATGCTCCGCCATGAAGTACATCGGTGACTCGGTAGGGCCCTTCCCAATTGGAAGACAGCTTTCCCCCCTCTATGGGTTTGGAGATTTTGGCTCGTCTGAGGACTAGGTCGCCAGGGAGGAACGTTCATTGTAATATCTTGCAATTTTCTGTCTATCGAGGTCATTCTGAGTCGCGCTTGATCACGTAGTTCATCAACAAAGTCAAGGTTGGCTCTCAACTGATTGGGGTTGTTCCCCTCATCATATGATTGTGTCCGGAGACTAGGGATGACAATCTCCACCGGAATGATTGCTTCCGATCCAAACATGAGGCTGGAAGGAGTTTCTTCAGTGGGGTTCGGGGCATCATGTGGTATGCCCACAGCACGTTTAGGAGCTCCTCCACCCGTCTTCCTTTGAAATCATCCATGTCCCTGATAAACGCATAAATAATTATCACTAAACCTATTAATTAATAATTCAATGTATCTATTATTATTTAATATTTTAATATTTTATATAATATTTTAGGAAAAACCTTATCAATTTAAAGAGCTCGATTTTAGAAATTTAATGACGCAAATGGCACTCGAATCGGACTTAAAACGAGCTCGAAATTAATTTTATAAGGATTTAGCATGTATTTTAAAGCAAAATCGGCAAACCCAGAGCCGACTTCACTGTCTTCTCAACAGAAACTTCCTTATTTTGCACGATTCTTCTCTTAATCAAATCCAATCTTTTCCTCCACCAATTAAAGAATAAATTGGATAGGAGATTATCAAATTGGAAGAATTAAATTCATCTAAAAATTTTGATTTTATCCACAAAATCTCTGGGATTTTCTCTGCGTCGTCTCTGTTTTGGCAACAGAATCGTTGCTTCTACACATCTGGGCCGCGTCCGGACTTCTACAAATAGTAGCAAGGAGGGGTCTGTAGGAGGATCATCGGTGGATTCGGGGAGATCTCTTCTTCCTCAATCGAAGAAGCAGCCGTGAGAGGGAGCTCTGTTCCAGCGGTGAAAAGTACTCTGTTCCATCTGTGGATTGAAGAAGATCTGTTCAGGCGGCTTGGAATCTGTAGGAGGTCAGAGGAGCGCATCAAGGAGCATCCCAAGCATCTATTCGTGTCGTGATCTCCTCTTCTTGGAGCGTGAAGAAAATCTGATACCAAGTAGCCGTCCATGGTCCGTGGTTCATGAATGTTCTTTTTGGAGGCGTCTGCAGAGAGCCTGATCCGGTTCAGCTCGTCTTCAACCGGTTCAATATGTCTTTGATTTGGTTTAGTTCAGGAATTTATTGCAATCTGTTGCCTTCTTAATGTCATAACTTTTAATTAATATAAAATAAAGTTTCTATTCATGTTAAATTGTTATTAAATTCTATTTAAGTGAAAATAATTTAGACTGATCTATTCTTAAAAGGACGGAGGGACGGGCCGTGATCTACGGGTACGAGCCGTGCTCTTATAAGATAGACCATATCTTATTATTTTGCACTACTAATTATCTACTTAGTTATCTATTTAGTTAAATTTATAAATTTATTTCAAGATAATCGCTAAAGTTCTTGTAGAATCGATCCCTTACTCTCGCTATTCTAATAGTGAAATTAAGGTGTTTTAATCGTTGCGCTACAACACGCATCAGATTTTTGGCGCCGTTGCCGGGGACTTAAGTGTGTTATTTTGAAAAAAAAATTAAAAAAAAAAAATATAAAAATATAAAAAAAAATTATTAATTTTCTTTTAATTTTTGAATAGTTATTGTGTCTTTATTTTATTTCCTTAATTGTTAGAATTGCATATTTTCTTTTTAACATAAAAAAATTATTACTTTCCTTTTTGTTACAAATCCACTTTTAACCTAATCAAATTTTCCTTTTAATTAACTTACCTAAAAAAAACCTGAAAGAAACCCTAAGACACCTTCCATAAAATATAATTAATTTAAAGAAACAAAAAAGATTATAAAAAATAAAATAAAATATAAACAAGATAATTATTTTATTTCTATGCTTAGATTGACTTAGGTGGATTTATTTTCTGCAAAACTCAAAATTCTTCCATTAACATCTCATAATTTATTAGAAAATTAGAAACCTAATCACAAAAATCTTAAAAATAATAATAATAATTAGATTAATTTTGTTTGATAATTTCAAGAGCTGAACATCTGATTGTTGCATAGCATTTTCATAATTAACTTTAAGGCACAAACCCCTAATCAAGATAAGGTGGGGATTTCATCACCCTTCCTTAGCCCACATACCACATCCTTCATTTTGCATTAACCCAAACTTTTAACTCTAAAATTAACTAACGTCAGCCCCTAAGGAACTCGAGCTCAATAGGACAAGGCACCCAAAAGTGTTGGACCGGGTCGAGATTGACTCCTTAACTGGTGTCTAGAAAAGGAAAGGAAAGTGGTTACTTAATTGGTTCCGTTCGCTTACCTAGTATGCAACGGAGGACCCCCACTGACCTTATCCTCAACTGGCTAGTTGATCAGCTAATTTTTGACTTGGAGGGCTCCAAGGCGGTCTTGAAAGTTAGGAGCTGTCTAGATCTAGGTTAAACCTAGAATAGAGAGTCTAATCTTTGTTAACTTAATTGCTAAGAATTATTAAACCCTAATTAAATTATTCTTAGTTCTAGAAATCTTTTAGGGTATTTTCTTTAGAATCTCCCTCTTTTTCTTCTATTAAAAAAAACTAAATTATTGTTTGCTTTAGAGTCATTGGTAGGGTGTATGCTTGATCGCCGATCGTTGCAACCTAACCTTATACCCTTAGATCCTGAGATAGAAAGAACTATCAGAGCAAATAGACTCAGAATTATGGATCCTAATAACAAAAATAATCAACCACGATAGTTAAAAGAGTATTTCACTCCTTCAAGGTATACCTACTCTCCCTGCATTCAAGTGCCTCCAGTAGAGGCTGTCCAATATGAAATTAAGTCAAGTGTAATCCAAATGTTACCATCTTTCTATGGACTTACAAATGAGGATCCCTACAAACACTTAGATGAATTCTTGGAAATTTGCTCAACTCTCAAGATTCAAAATTTCTCTGATGATGCACTTAGGCTTAAGCTATTCCCTTTTTCCCTAAAAGATAAAGCCAAGTATTGGTTAAATTCACTAGACACTGTTATAATCTCAACTTGGGATCATCTTCAGAGAGAGTTTCTTAAGAAATATTTTCCCATAGGAAAAACGAATCAAATTAGAAAAGCCATAACAAGTTTTTCCCAAACAGATGGAGAAATATTCCATGAGACATGAGAGAGATTCAAAGAACTGATTAGAAAATGTCCACATCATGCCATACCCAAATGGTAACTGGTTCAGTGCTTTTATGATGGTTTATCAGAAAAGCATCGGCAAATGGTTGATGCTTCATGTGGTGGGACATTTATGTTAAAAAATAAACATGAAGCTTGGCAACTCTTTGAGACATTGAGTGAGAATTCATTACATCACATGACAGTTACTCATCGAGACCCTCCCATAGGACCTAAAAGAGGTGGAATAATGAAATAGGTCATTCTACATATATCTATACTAAGGTAGATGAATTATCCCATAAACTTGACCGGATTCTACAAGTTGGAAACATCTCTTCCCCATCTACTCAATTACATGAGATCTGCATAATTTGTTCAAGTCCAACCCATTCTATAGGTGAATGTCCAGCTGCATATCAATTTTCTGAACTTGTTCAAGAGCAAGCCCACCAAGCCCAAACCCGATTAGCTCCTAGAACATGAAATGATCCATATGCAAATACTTACAATATTCCTGGCTGGCGAAATCATCCAAATTTTTCTTGGAAACCTCAACCTGTAACCAATTCATCATCGATCAAACCTAATTATCAAGAAACCAATTTTAGAAGCATTCCATATTCACAATATCCAAACATCCCACAACCTCCATCGAATAATCATCCTACTTTTGAAGACAAAGTGTTACAAGCATTGAAAGGGCTAGAAATGAATACTCAAATCCTTCACTCCCACACAGTCTATTGTAAAACTAGAAACTCAGATAGGTCAATTAGCCACAGCATTCAGTAGAAGAGAGGAGGGTAAGTTACCTAGTCAGCCTATCAATAATCCGAAAGGATAATTCATGGCTGAGGGTTCCAATAGTCCTGACAAATTCTCAGAACATGCTAAATCAGTCATGACTCTCAGAAGTGGAAAATATTGAACCCACCTGAACCATCCCAGAAATTAGAAGTTGCTAAACTAGAAAAGAGAAGAAATGAAGAAGAAAAGGAATTCAATGATCAAGCAATCATACCTAAAGCCCCATTCCCTAGTGCTTTAGAATCTCCTTTGCCTTCAGATAAGAAGAATATAAAAATGAATGAGATGCTGGAGTTATTTAAGAAAGTCCAAATAAACTTACCTCTTCTCGATGCTATCAAGCAAGTTCTGGCTTATGCCAAATTTTTGAAGGATCTATGCACACAAAAATGGAAAGCCAAGATACAAATACCAAAAAAGATATTTGATTGAGCAAGTCAGCTTAGTTGTTCAGCAAATAACCCCACCCAAACTAAAAGATCCTAGTACCCCAATTATATCATGTGTCATAGGAAACTTCAATTGAATGAGTTATAAGAGCTACGAAATGATGCATATGATAGCTCAAAAATTTATAAAGAATGAACCAAAGCATATCATGACAAATTTATTAGTAGAAAAATTTTGAACCAAATCAAAAAGTATGGCTTTACAATTCAAGATTACACCTTTTCCCTGGAAAACTTCGTTCACGAAGGACTGGACCTTTTATAGTAACTCAATTATTTTCCCATGGAGCTGTAGAGCTTAAAGACCCCAAGCAAGAAACATTCAAAGTAAATGGCCAACGTTTGAAACCATATATAGAAGAAATTAATGATGGAGAAATTATTGAATCAATTGATCTTGTGAACCCAACATTATCATAATAAGTAGCACAGTCTGGCTGAAGACTTTAAACTTAGCGCTCTTGGGAGGCAACCCAATTTATTAGTTATTTTTAACTTTCTATTCTTTTCATATATTCTTTTAGTATGACTAGAGAAGAGCAATAGAAGCAGATTGAAAGAAGATGGCAACAATGAAACGTCCAACCTTCAAATACTCTACCAGGTAGTATCTTTTTTTGAAATTAATTTTTCTTCCATTAGGGACAATGAAAATTAAGTTGGGGGGGAGGAAAAAGAATAAGTAAATCCTAGAGTAAAACTATAATCAGATGTGTGTACCAAATTCTGTCTCGATTTGAAGTTAATCAAGCAGTCTATGAATGATTAATGAATAATGGTTAGATTATTTTTGAGATACTGAGGAATAAATTATCAAGAAAACCTAATAAAAGGTAAGGTTTAGCCCAGAAAAATTTTTAGAATAATTTCAGACCCTCCTGACCACTGATCTTAATAGTATAATCTACTTAATAAGGGTATGGGTGAAAATGTTATTCAAAAAAAAAAAAAAAAATTCTCTCTTAAAGTTAATAAATTAGGTTCTTAACATCTTTCACTAAGTAACCGCCCCGTCACCTAAGAAAGTGATGTTGTTCGCGTAAAAAGGTGAGAATGTAAAAGAACCTAAGTAGAGTCAGTCCTACCTAAAGCCTTTTTGACTCGAGTTAGTAAGTCCGAGGGTGTTTTACACTAATGCCCTAAAACCAATTGGTTTGGGAGCCATTGGCCTAAAGCTCGCTACAAGGGTTAATTAGAAAGCAAGGGTTTAGGACATTGCACTGACTTTACACATAAATAAATAAGAGAACTAAATTACAAAATATATTACATCCAACCCAAATTAAGTTAGAAGACTTAACTAGAGAAGTGGAAAGTTGGTGAAGGAAGACTTCTATAAATTATTATGGACTACACTTTATCACTAAATGGGTAAGCTTAATAATCCGATGAAGTACCTCCCTTATGATCAAACCAGAAATTTTAAAAAAAAAACTGTAAGATAACTATCAATTCTTGGACTAGCTTGGTACATATTTCTAAAATTATTATTTGCTCGAGGACGAGTAAGATTCAAGTTGGGGGGAGTGATAAACGCATAAATAATTATCACTAAACCTATTAATTAATAATTCAACGTACCTATTATTATTTAATATTTTAATATTTTATATAATATTTTAGGAAAAACCTTATCAATTTAAAGAGCTCAATTTTAGGAATTTAAAGATGCAAACGACGCTCAAATCGGACTTAAAATAGCTCGGAATTAATTTTATAAGAATTTAAAGCAAAGTCGGCAAACCCAGTGCCGACTTCATCGTCTTCTCAACAGAAACTTCCTTATTTCGCATGATTCTTCTCTTAATCAAATCCAATCTTTTACTCCACCAATTAAGAAATAAATTGGATAGGAGATTATCAAATTGAAAGAATTAAATTCATCTAGAAGGAATTTTGATTTTATCCGCAAAATCTCCGATTTTCTCCGCGCCGCTCGTTGCTTCTCCGCGTTGTCTCTGTTTGGCAACAGAATTGTTGCTTCTACACATCTGGGCCACGTCCGAACTTCTACAAATAGCAGCAAGGAGGGGTCTGTAGGAGGATCATCGGTGGATTTGGGGAGATCTCTTCTTCCTCAATCGAAGAAGCAGCCATGAGAGGGAGCTCTGTTCCAGCGGTGGAAAGTGCTCTGTTCCATCTGTGGATTGAAGAAGATCTGTTCCAGGCGGCTTGGAGTCTGCAGGAGGTCAGAGGAGCGCATCAAGGAGCATCCCAAGCATCTGTTCGTGCCGTGATCTCCTCTTCTTGGAGCATGAAGAAAATCTGATACCAGGCAGCCGTCCGTGGTCCGTGGTTCATGAATGTTCTTCTTGGAGGCATCTACAGAGAGCCTGATCCGGTTCAGCTCATCTTCAACCGGTTCAATCTGTCTTTGATTTGGTTTAGTTCATGAATTTATTGCAATCTGTTACCTTCTTAATATCATATCTTTTAATTAATATGAAATAAAGTTTCTATTCATGTTAAATATTATTAAATTCTATTTAAGTAAAAATAATTTAGACTGATCTATTCTTAAAAGGACGGGTCGTGATCTAGGGTACAAGCCGTGCTCTTATAAGATAGACCATATCTTATTATTTTGCACTACTAATTATTTACTTAGTTATCTATTTAGTTAAATTTATAAATTTATTTCAAGATAATCGCTAAAGTCCCTGTGGAATCGATCCCTTACTCTCGCTATTCTAATAGTGAAATTAAGGTGTTTTAATCATTGCGCTACGACGGGCCCTTGAAGGATGATCCGATTCGTCACTTCTGCAGCTCCATTTGTTTGCGGGTGACCGACAGAAGTAAACCTATGATATATCCCCAGTTCGGCATAAAACTCTTTGAAAGGGGTGCTATCAAACTGGCGTCCATTGTCGGTGACAAGTGTGTGGGGTAATCCGAACCGGTAGATAATAGACTTCTAGAAGAAGCCCCTTACCTTGGCTTCGGTGATCTTGGCCAGCGCTTCAGCCTCGACCCACTTAGTGAAGTGGTCAATGACAATGAGCAAAAACTTTCGATGATCAGAGGCTGAGGGAACAGTCCCAAAATATCCATTCCCCATTGGCGAACGGCCATGGAGCCGTTAGGGGGCTCAGCTGAGAGGTTGGCTACCGTTAAATGTTAGCGTGCCGCTGATAACTATCGCACTTCTTGACCAGCTCGGCTACATCTTCTCACATGGTGGGCTAGTAATAGCCTTGACATAAGGCCTTGTGTGACAGCGCTCTGCCCTCCAAGTGGTTTCCGCAAATACCTTCATTACTCTCACGAAAGATGTAGTCGACGTCTATGGGACCAACACATCTGAGGAGGGGATGAAAGAAAGATCTTGGTACAGTTGTCCATCGAAATCAGGAACTTGTGTACCACCAATTGAATAGCTTGGCTTCGGCAGGGTCGGCTGGGAGGGTGCCAGCGGTGAAGTATTGGATGTAGACATCCAT
This sequence comes from Calamus simplicifolius, assembly GCA_900491605.1. Taxonomy (NCBI): domain Eukaryota; kingdom Viridiplantae; phylum Streptophyta; class Magnoliopsida; order Arecales; family Arecaceae; genus Calamus; species Calamus simplicifolius. The sequence continues at coordinate 780,480 of UESW01004326.1, read as the reverse complement.
CCAGGAAGGCTCTTGTCGGACTGGCATGGATTCCTCAACCGCATCAATGCTTGGGGCTTGCTTTGTTGAGATCAGTGAAATCCACACACATCCTCCAGCTCCTATTAGCCTTGCGGACCATCATGATGTTAGCTAGCCAGTCGGGGTAATGGACTTCCGAATGTGGCCTGCAGCCTCCAGCTTGCGATCTCTTCGTCAATGGCCTTATGCTGGTTTGGGGTAAAGCTTCTCTTCTTCTTTCGAACTGGATGACATCCTGGTTTGATGTTTAGTCGGTGGGTAATTACTTCCTCTGGAATGCCCGATATGTCAAACGACGACCATGCAAAGATGTTGGAGTTGGCACGCAGGAAAGCGAGGAGCTGATCACGCACCTCCTTCAGAAGTATTGCTCCAACCTGGATGGTTCTTGTCGGGTTCTCCCTCAATGAGAAGGTCAGCAGATGCTGGGTTGGCTCCCCCTCCTTTCCAAGTCTCAGGGGTCAGGCAGCTCAAGCGCTGTTGCCGACACCTCTCCTTGCACGTTGGGGGCTAAGTGGTAGTAGAGCGATAACGGGCTCTGTTCTCTCCTCATCTCTTCAACTCCTTTGTCGGTGGGGAACTTTACAAGTAATCTTTTGGTGGAGATAACAGCATCCAGCAAATTCAAGCCAGGTATCCCTGGAATAGCGTTGTAAGCCAGTGGATTCGGACTACCAGAAAGTTCATAAGGACCGTGCTCTGACGCGGCGGAGTCCCGGCTGTGACAGGGAGGGTGACTTCCCCCTCGACCCTTACATAGTCTCCAGTAAAACCCATCAAGGGAGTGGTGATGGGCCGAAGAGAACTTCTAGGCAAATTGATTCTAACAAAGGCATCATAACTCAAAACATCTACTGAACTTTCACTGTCAACCAAAATTCATTTTACAGGGTGCTTTGCAATCGTCATAGACACGACGACGCTATCATCATGCTCGTTTACTACCCCTTCTGAATCCCTTTTGGAGAAGGGAATTACAGAGTCTTCTCCCTTCTCACGCTGCCTTTTAGAACTGCTACCTGCCCCCCAGGAGACCATGGCCACTATCTTCTCCGTTGGGGCATTGTCCATGCCGATCTTAGGAGCAGGAGGCGCCGACAGACCTAGGGCAGTTGGGTTCCCTCTTTGGATGAACTTGCTGAGATGGCCTTGATGAACGAGTTCTTCGATAGCTTTATTCAACAGGCAGCAGTCTTCAGTATTGTGGCCGTAGTCCCTATGATATCGGTAATAGAGTTCTTTGCTGCGGGGAACCCCTGGCCTCATGGGGGGTGAATGCCGAAGGTAGGGCTCATCCTCAATCTCTAACGGAATGTGAGATATTGGGGCGAGGAGAGGAGTGAAGTGTTCTTTAGGAATCAGTGCCCAGGGCTAATTATTTGGGTGATGGGGCGGCTCAGGCTTTCGGGACCGCCCCCCAACAGATTCCAAAGATGTCGGCTTCTTACTGGATCCTTTGTCAACCTTCCTTCTAGAGGAATCTGCTTCGTCGGCGCAAATGTACTTCTGCGCCCAACTCAACAGTTCAGCGTAAGAGTGAGGAGGCTTTTTGTCCAAGAAATAAGTGAACCTGGAAGGATGGAGTCCCTGCTTCAGAGCTAGTGTGGCCATGGAGTCCTCAAGGTTGTATACCTCCAATGCAGCTTCCTTGAACCGAGCCACAAAGTCCTTCAGGGTTTCACCGCTCCTTTGCTGGACGGCGAACAGGCTATCAACCACCCGGGGGATCTTTTGGCATGCATCAAAGTGGGCCAAGAAAGACCTCTCAAGTTGCTTGAAAGAGTTAATACTACGTGGTGGTAAACGGAATACCACTCACGCGCTGCCTTCCGAAACGTGACCGGAAAGGAAACAGAGGAGAGAATCTATCGTCCTCTGGACTTGCATGAGTACCTTGTAGCTCTCTAGATGATCCAGGGGATCTGTCGTGCCATCGTATGAGTCCAACTGGGGTAGGTGAAACCGGTTCCTCCATGATATGACAAGAAAATAGGGGGCGGTGGTCGTAGTCCGTTTCGTGGGGGTTGGTGATCCTGCGGCTAAGCTCTTCCAACCACTGATGGTATTTGTCCAGCCATTATTCGTCCCGACGGCGGTCTTCCTGTTAGTTTCTTTCTTTGAGGACTCGGAAGATGAGGAGGGAGAAGGCTGCCAGTGCAGGGGATGCACATGCCTTGGTTCCTTCTCACCATGCTGCCTGTGAGAGCGATCGAAATGGGGGGAAGGAGACGTCGCCGCTTAGAGGTCTCTCGGCGATGAGGCTTTGGGGTCGAATGGTGGGAGGCCTCCGAAGGGGTCCTGCCACGATGAGGCTGACTAGCCCCATGACCCTCCATATGAGGCGAGAGGGTTGTGGTGGCACAGGCGCAATAGCGGAGCATTGTTCTTGCAGTCCCCGCACCATCGCCATCAGGTCTTGCACCTGATGAGTCAGGGCATCGATTCGATCAACTTGGTTAACTTGTGATTGTGCAGGAGGTGGAATAGGAAGGTTGGTTTCCAACTGTTCAGCCTGTGGGAGGCATCCGACGGCCTGGCTGGTGGAAGCTTTCTGTGCTCGCGTAACCGCCATCTTCTTTCTTGTAGAGGTTGCGGGGTCGCAGATGCATGAGGGTAAACGTCTGTCTGCCGTGCCCCCCTATCTGGCGCGCCAATCTGTTGCTACCAAATCACTGTAAGGAGCGTCGTGCAAGAGGAGGTCTGGGCGAGTCTTCATAAGTACGAACAGGGTGCCTCCTTCCTCCTGGAACCTGCAAGAAGTCCCAGACCAGAGATTTCAATGGGGACCCTCCGACGCTTAAGTTAGAAACTTGGAGAACATAAATTTTTATGAGTAGAGCTTTCGAGAGAGAGAGAGATAGATCCCTCCTCATTGGGGATCAGTCCTTTTATACCTGTTCAGGGTCCCTCTTACCTTTTGGCGATAACGATCAGTTCTTATCTTCTGTTAAGATCGGCTCCACAAGTTGATGTCTGGCTGTTAAACGCGCTCAGATATCGGCAACTGCACAGTATCCGTAATCGTCCGTGATCCCAGCAAAGGCAGATGAGCGGGCTATGTGGCAGTTGGTGTTTTAAATCTGTTCAGCATGTGAAGTCGGCTTCATGGCTGAAATAGCATCAATAGCATAGGGTTGGCATGGTGTCTAAGGCTGAGGTCGGTGAGGCTGGAGCCGTGGTAGGAGCCGAGGCTGAAGCCAAGGCCGGCCGAGGCCAAAGCCATGGCAGGAGCTGAGGCTGAAGCCGAGGTCGAAGCCGAGGCTGAGGCCGAAGCTGAGGTTGGAGCCGTGGTCGGAGCCGAGGCTAGAGCTGAGGCCGAAGTTGAGGCCGAAGCTGAGGCCGAAGTCTAGGCTGATACTGACGTTGGGAGCCGGTTGAAATCATCACTGTGCTTTGAAGGTTGTGCGAGCTGTTACTGTGCCGCCAGGGGATGTGATCAGCTACATCAGCATTTATTTCTTAACACCAAAAACCAATAACCACATTATAAAAAATATCATAAACTAAATCCAAATAACTAATGTGAGAACTAAACACAACAAAAATAGTAGATCATTAACCTTATAAAATAAGAACTCAGTTGTCCAAACATTATTTACCAAATCTAATGCAAGTTAAATCAGCAATATGAGAAATAGCAACTTCAAATTCTCACTTATTTATCGATCAAATACTAATATATGGGTAGGTTAATTTTTCTAGATCATAAAAGATTTTTTTTTAGGTGTAGGCTTTAAATTTAACCAAAAGGCATGGCTTTAAGTGACTCAAATCATATAATATGATGTATATCTAATGACATAGCACATTGACATCATGAATTAAATTGTTGCATAATGTCAGAAGTTGGGAATTTCTAATGTCAAAGAGAAAGTATATAAAAGATACATCAATATGTTATCATAAAATATATATGACAATTTACCATTGACTCAATTCCTACCCTCATTCGTGAAGACAAGCAAGATAGTTCAAAGACTATATAGTGATAGCTTACCAAAGCTCAAATCTTAAATGCAACATAACTATAAACCAAAAACATAATATTATATAATAAGTATGTTAAAACTTAATTCTGCATAAAAAAGAAAGCCAAATCTATGTAAACACCCTCAGCAAACGCATAATCTAACAACAAAAATACCAAAATCTCACGAATCATATCTTATTCAATACACTCAATCTACAAAATTCACACAAGGCTTGGATATATGTCAAAACTAACCAAAATGAAGTGATTAGAGAAAGAAATTTAATTTGGGGAAGCTTGTGTATAATTGCAGATCTCCAGGGAGAGAATAGAATTAGGGTTTTGGGTTAAAGAGAGAGAAACAATCATAAGTAGCCCAATTAGCTAAATGACCTCTAAAACTAGGCTACCCATGCCAAAATTGCTTTGAATCTCTAAGAAAATGAAGTGTTTTGGCTATTATTTGAGTGGGTAGAGAAAGAGCAACATGGAAGAAAAAAAAAAAAAAGCAAAAAAGAGGAAGACTAGAAAGAGAGATAGGAGAGCTAATTGGCCACCACATTTTTATTTATTTACAAAAAAGCCATCATATTTTTATAAATTACTATTTTAAGAAATTTATAAATGATACATTTAGAAGTGAATATTAAAATGAGGATTTTTGATTCTTTAAATCCCTATATAAAAATTCATGAAACTTTAGAAATTCATTCTTAGAAGTAGCCAAACAAAGATCAAAATTTTCATGCCAAATCCAATGAAATCTCTTTGAAAAATTCCTTATTCAAATGCAAACTCAAACTTCAATGCCTTTCTTATTTGCTACCTCTTGGGCTATTTCTAGCCTTTCTTATCTGTTGATGTTTGTAGCCTTTATAAAATTTAACAAAGGTTAGATTAGAAATTACCAAATACCTTTATATTGCCCATAACCATCAAAAGGTGAAGCTAAGCTCATGCTAAGAACCTTCTGGATGAAAAAATCAATGCTGTTAGACGACTTTGATGCGATTGATACTAAGCAAATTTCCATGCTTTTCACACAGAGGAATTTATAGTCTTGGCAACCTTTCTCCTAAAATAACAACCATGAGTCTTTGATCCTCGTTTTGAACCACAACCATCCATCAGATAGTCTGTCCTCATAATCAATCATAAATGTGTAGTCTACCATCTTAATCAATCACAAATGTGTCACTATCATCATGTCAATCATAAATGGAACTAGAATCATCTATCCAATAATTCTTTCTTTTAAATCAACCAAGATTTCACAAAAATATTTGGTGGATTATTGGCTATCCAACAACTTTATCAGTATCATGCGTATTGAATATCTTGTGGCCATTGGAGATCCAAACCATCAATGACATCCATCTAATCCAGTTACTAAATATCAAGCAACTAATTAAACTGTTTCTTTTGGTAAATCCACGAAATCAACCGTACTAGAAATTTATTAAGAACTTGTGGCTCTGGTTCAGGAACATTGAGGTGGTTGCTCTCTCCCATCCGAGCCCCAGCTACTTCTCCAAGAGGCGACAGCCGTCACGGAAGTGATCTATGATGTGACATGAGGCGATCTAGGCCGTCCAATCAGAACTCCTCTTCCATTCCCTACGCTCTAACCATTTTTAACGAAATTTACCCCCCAAGTTGCGAGTCCCGGTGAAGCCGAATGGGTCACGGGGCCATAAGCTGTACGGCTCTGATGCGCCCTCTGTTCACTGTCGTCAGCTTTCGATCGACACCGGTAGGTCCCGGAAAAACTCTTCGAGGGACATCAGAACAGTGCATGGCACGTGGGAAGCAGATGGCTTTCAGCGACCTTATTCCGTCCCCGCGCCCTTTTCACGCTCATTCCCGAGTTGATGTTCCCTCGGAACGATTTTGATCCCAATTTTTTGCGCAAAAGACAGCGTATTCTGTCGGTGTGATTCACTTTTACTCCCGTCGTTTGCTGATGATGGTACGGGTTAAATTAAAGGTGATGGGAAGGATAATAGAACGGAGGAGGGCATTAAAAGGAGAACACCGGCCATTTGGTCCGACGGCAGCGACCATGCAGTGGTTTTCCTCTCCCCCCTCCTCCCCTCTAAATTCACGGAAGTGGAGTTCCCCTGAAAGCTAGAAAGAAAAGGGAGAAAAAGGTGAGATTCTCGATGTAGATTTCCAAAGAATTGGATGTCAACTTCTTTCAAAATTCTTCTTCCTCTTTGATCTAGAGAAGTCTCAGTTCCTAGAGCATCTTGAATTGTAGGTGTAATCTCAGTTCCTTGGTTTTCTTGAAATGAATTCATAATACCGATTTTTTCAGAGCCGAATGGTTTTTCTTTTTCTTTTTTCTTCTTTTAATTCAGATATTGCAGAGCTTCTTGTTTGTTGTTTCTTTCTCTTTCTTTCTTTTCTTGTTCTCTTTTCCGTTTTATTCCTTTTTCCCTTGAAAAGAGTCGATGGAATGTTTGTTTCAGGAAGTCGATTTCCTTTGATAGAAGGTTGAGAAATTTCAAGAAATCGGTTTCATCTTCTTGAATTGATGTTTTGAACAGGTCCGATTCGTTCTTGATCGTGATCTTCGTTTGATTATTTTTCCATTATTAATTAATTTCTTCTTTCTCTTCGCTGCTTTATTTGGTCTCTCTCTGTCTTTTGGAAAATAAAAACTGTTACCTAATTTAACCTCATTTACTTATTTTTAATCGTTTAGGCGACTTCTTTATGCTTCTGGATGAGGTTCGATGGCCGTAATTATTGTTATGGTCATAATTATCTTTTTTTTTTTTTTTTTTTGAGCAAGATAACAAATAGGATTTTTATTGAGTGGTTTTACAAGATAAATTCTTTCCATTTCCCTTCTCTTATATAAATGTTGAATGTAGTTTTGTTCTCAGAAAAGAAAGAGTTTCTTATACTGTTCTATTTAATAAATCTTCGATCATTAGCGAGAAACGATTTTCAGTTGTTACTTATAAAGAATCCAGCAGAATTCCTGCTTTCCTCTTACTTGAAAATAATTAGTTAATTAATTAATCATCTCATGTGCACTGTGCTACAGTTGATCTCCTCTATCTAGTTATCAATATGATATTTTAATCTAGTCTGGGTTCAGAACTTGGTCTTCTNTTAAATTTAGCGACGCATTTTTATGCGTCGCAGAGCGTCGCAGAGAGTCGCAATATTGCGACGCAATTGCGATAAAAGAGTATTGCGACGGGGAGTTGAGCGACGCCCTCATTGCGTCGCTATTGCGTCGCTATACCATGTTAGCGACGCAATTGCGACGCAATTGGGCGTCGCAATATTTTAAATTTCTTGTAGTGAAAAGTCCAAAAATAAAGCCAATCATTCTCATGATTTTTCTCATATTATTTTTTGTTAATGTTGAAATTTAGAATAAAATTTCTTTGGTAAATGAGTTTGATAAATGAATAAAGTAATCCAATTTCTAAAATTTGACAACAGAGCTAGATTACATATAAACCTACAAACAAGTAACATAATATTTAGGGATAATTATATGAAAAAAGTCTAAATTGATAAAGGCAATTGTGAACAAGGTTTCTTTCACTTGCATATGTCAATGACAATTAGACTAGAACAACTTTCTAGAGTATTTTTGCACTCTAAAGGCTCTAGTTTAAGAACAATTGTATTGAGGGAGAGGTAATGGACTTGACCATAGACTTGTGGGTTTACTCATGGTTCTAATCCTTGTAGGCTCCTTCTACATGTATCATAATAACAGAAAATAACTTTAAAGTTAGCAAAACGATATGAGATGATGAAATGTATAATACAAAATCTCTATTTAATTGATTCTTGTCTAAAAGAAGATCATGGTTTCTCAAAGAAAAAACCTCCAATTTTCTTTGAAAAAAAGAAAAGAATAAAAATTCATAGATTAATATACTAACATTAAAAAAATGTATAGAACGCTAGTGGATCACTAATCAACACAAATCCCATAGATGGACTAAGGTGAGAAGGCTCAATAAGGTGGCAACTTTAATAATAAGTTTGTATGAAGCGTCTAAAGAAAACAAGGCTAAACCTGCCGTATTAAATCAAGATTACTCAACAACATTACATAAATAAGGTAGTTTAAAAGACAAACAACAAATTATGCACAAATTAACAATAGAGAGTGATAATTTAATAAATATTTTATGTCATCATGCTTGATACTGAGAAAATATATTCATCATTTAAGTTTCTCAAAATGTTCTCTACCCATTAGTACATTGAGCACATGTAATTTGTTCTTGTTTACTATAATTGCTTCCCACTTTTTCATTTGATATTTCTTGATCAACTAAGTTGAGAAGCTCCAAATCAGTGGCTTCTTAAATTGGATCATGTTCTTGCTCAATTCTATAGAGTTATGAGGTGCAAAACATGCAGTAATAATCCTTATGTGCATTTTGATATAAAAAATGCATGGAGGAGTTCTTAGCATACTCCAACTTTTTTTTCAACAACTCAAATAATCTTTCTACTACATTTTGTATACTTAAATGACAAAGTTTGAATACCTTTTTTAGTTTTTAGGGTTATTTGCAATCCACTAATTAAGATGGCATCAGATCCCGAGTGTCAAAGGGCCAAGCTTTTGGTATATCCCACATCCATAAGAATGTATTTATCCATAACCATAAGATGACAAGCAAGGCATTACTATATTATAAAAATAATAATAATTTATACTAATAATTCTTTTTAATAAAGTTATTACCACTTAGTACATAAAGATAGTTACGATAGTTATGCCTGTGCAAGGCATGTTATAAAACTCGAGAGCCAACTATTGACTCTTCCCACCTAGGTAATATAGATATGGATTTTATATCTATATCATGAACTCTCAACACATTTGTGAAGATATCATGTTTCCTATTTTGATATCTAGGCCTACTCAGCCTTTAAAGTTACTGAAATGTATGTACTATCAAGTGATCCAATATAATTCTAGTATGTTTAAAAAGTTGATAATCTACCCTAAGTTTTTTTTTTAAAGAAACAAATTCATGAAAACGTAATGGTAATAAGATAAACCATATCTATTTGGCTACATCCAAATCTTGAAGGTTACAGTCATGTAGCTCCAAGTACTCCTTAGTTACTTTTATTATAGCATGCAACATGCTATTACATTACCTACTTATTATTTCTTTAATAAAAAAAACTCAAACTAGATAACTCTATGTTTTAGATTATGAGCAATGATATATATAAACATCACTGCTACTTTACTTATGGGGACATGTTTGTTCTAACCAAACCATCCTTTTTAATTAAAAGTTTGCAAAGATTTGTAAATCCTCACTTACTAACTCTCAATCATTCAATGAACTCTATTTCTCTTTCATTATACATATGATCAAGGAAGCATCTCCTCGCTAATTGTGTAGTGGCTCCTAATGATCAAAATGCTTTTCATGGTACCATGAACATATCGCTGCTATCGTTGTATTTAAAATACTCACAATGATTCTATTTTTTCTCTCCTCTTCATTTCTAGCATGTTTACTTAAATATATCAAGCTATTTGTTGCATTAGCATTTGTTGCTGCCAAATCATTGTGAGGAGCATCGTGCAAGAGGAGGTCTGGGTAAGTCTTCAGAAGTACGAACAGGGTGCCTCCTTCCTCCTGGAACCTGCAAGAAGTCCCGGACTGGCGATTCCAATGGGGACCCTCCGACGCTCAAGTTAGAAACTTGGAGAATATGAATTTTTATGAATAGAGCTTTCGAGAGAGAGAGATAGATCCCTCCTCATTGGGGATCGGTCCTTTTATACATGTTCGAGGTCTCTCTTACCTTTTGGCGATGACGATCAGTTCTTATCTTCTGTTAAGATTGGCTCCGCAGTTGATGCCTGGCTGTTAAACATGCTCCGCAGATATCAGCAACTGCACAGTATCGTAACTGCCCATGATCCCAGCAAAGGCGGATGAGCAGGCTGAGTGGCAGTTGGTGTTTTAAATCTGTTCAGCATGTGAAGTCGGCTTCATGACTGAAATAGCATCAATAGCGTGGGGTTGGCACAGTGTCTAAGGCTGAGGTCGGCAAGGCTAGAGCCATGGCAGGAAGGCTGACGCCAAGGTCGAGGCCGAGGGCCGAAGATGAGGCCAGAGCCGTGGCAGGAGCCGAGGCTGGAGCCGTGGCCGGAGCCAAGGCCAAAGCCGGAGCCAAGGCCAAAGTCAAGGTTGGAGCCAAGGCCGGAGCCGTGGCAGGAGCCGAAGCTGGAGCCAAGGCCGAGGCCAAGGCCAAAACCGAGGCTGATACTAACGTTGGGAGCCGATTGAAATCATTACTGTGCTTTGAAGGCTATGCGAGCTGTTACTGTGCCGCCAAGGGATGTGATCAGCCACATCAAATGCCCCCTGCCCCTGAGATGGGTGGGCATGTATTTACCAGGAAAGGGGTGATAGTATCCGCAACATTCGCCTGGCGGCTGATCTTGGTGCCATCATTTTGTCCATTCGGGCCGTTGGGATTGGGCAGAATTTTCTCGGATGAGGAACCACGAAAAGGGGGATGCCATCATTGCGGTGGGTCACCACTGTTCCCTCACTGGCGGTGTCCCTTGCATTCTGCGCATCGAGTGGCTGCCGAAGCGATCTCCAATAGTAAACGGATGTGTGGCCGACTCAGAGATGGGAGAGATGATTTGAAAAAGAGGTATAAAAAGGGGAGTCGTCCCCGTCCTCGGATTTTTACCTTCTGTGTTCTGTTCTCTTTCCCTGAATCTGCAAGCACCCGTTCATCTTCCACCTCCATTTTTCTCTCCCGAGCTTTTCCTTCTCAGGTCTGAGTTCCCCAAGTTAGTCCTCATGACTTCCTCTTCGCTTTCTTGTTCTATTTCAGACTCTGGGGGTTATTCCCCTGATCTTCCTCGACCTCCCTCATCTTCCCCTGCGCCTAGCTGGTCCACCTCTGCGGAGGGTGTGCCTGCGGAGCAGCGGCGAGCCGCCGGGCGATTTCCAGTATGGAAATCACCCGGTCACCGGATGGGCCTTCGTTCGGCGTCGTCCGGCTGTCGCCGGCCCCTCCTCCCTTGTGAGGCAGTCCCCTCTCCGTCATGACTGCCCAAGAGATAATTAATCTCAGGACTCAATACCAAATCCCTACCGATCTCCATCTCTATCGGCCCCTTCCCGAGGACAGAGTAGTTTCCTCCTACCCTGACCGAGTTGCCCTTTACGAGTATTACTTTAAGGCTGGCCTTCATATTCCTATTCACCATTCATACTTAGCATTTTAGATAGGTATTCCTTGGCTTTGGCACAGTTGGTCCCAAATTCATCTGGACCCTTATCGGTTTCATAGTGTTATGTCACATCCATGGGATAGAAGCTAGGATTTCCCTTTTCGTTGTTTATATACCCTTAGGAAATAATTGGGGTGGTGGTCCTTCGCTCCTAGGCCCACCAGAGCCCTTAAGTTGCATCTTCCTACCTCCATTAAGGGATGAAAAGATAGGTTTTTCTTTGCCCAAATTGAGGGAGTGAAGACCGAGTGAAAATCCCTGACACCGAGGCAAACAAGGACCCCACAATTCTTCAAGAGATCAAGAGGCGTTTGGACAGTTGATCACTGCCGACGTCCCTCGATGCAACCGACTACTAGCCGAGGAGAATCTTTGGCTAGCAGACCTTATTCCTGGCGATGGTGAGCAATAACTTTTTCATCCTTTTTAACTTGGTTCCTTTTTTTATATGTTCTTTGATCTGCAGGCATGGCACCATCGCTCCACACAATAAGAAAGGCCGCCACCAAGAAGAGAAGAGCCCGAGTGGATGGGGCCCCTGCCGAGAAGAGGGCCAACATCAAAGTTGTTGTTCATAGGGCCAAGGCTGGAGAGGCCTCAGGAAGGAATGAGGTGGAGGAAAGGGAACGGCCTCGTTCGCCTTCACCAGAACCGCCCCATCTCCTATTGACCTGACTGAGACTCCCCAGAGCAGAGATCAAGGCACCATCACCACTGCATACTGCTCCTAAAGTGGAGCCAGCTAGCTCGGTCGTAGAGCCAACTCCAGAGGTTGCCCTATCCAACAAAGGCGCAGGGGCCGAGTCTCCACAAGCCGAAGCGCCAGTGGAAGCACGCCGGCATCTGACCCGATGCCGATGGCTGCCGAGGCCCTGGAGGAAGACGAGGTTGATGCGCCATTTTTCAATCAATTCTATTGCACCATAGCCACTGGGCCGAGAGGATGATGGCCCAGGCCTCCGTACAGAGCTTCAGAGGTTCCTTCAGAACCAAAGGACCTCTAAATTCTTCCATGAGGCGTCTGTAGCGCACCTTTGGGTAAGTGCTCTTCTACCGCTAACCTATAGAACTATAATTTCTTCATCTAACTTGAATAATTTTTGTACAGACACTAAATTCTTTGACCACCGTTAGGGACCTTTTGTCTCAGGATAGGCCACCATTAACTAATGCGGGAAGATACCGACCAAGCCTGGGCCAGGGCAAAAGAGGCCGAGGCCGCTCTATAGATTGCCCAAGCGGAAGTGGCCCGGGCGCAAAGGGCCAAAGTCGAGGCTGAAGCTACCCAATTCAAAACTTAGCCCAGGCTGAAAAAGCAAAGGAAGTGCTGGAAGTGGCTCAGCGCCAGGCGGCCAACGAGCTTGACAATGCTCAGGTGGTAGAGGAAAAGCAAAAGGTGGCAGAAGAGAAACAAAAAACTACGGAAATGGAAGTGTACCTGTTGAAGCACCGCCTGCACTCTACCACCATTGAAATAAGAGTGGCCAAGGAGTGGGCCAAAAATGCCAAGGAAATCGCCCGCCGGGGCATTATTGAAATAGTCAATTTGAAGGCGGCGGTGACCGAGGCCGAGAGGAAGGCCGTTAAGGCCGAGAAGAAGGCCGCCGAGGCCGAGAAGAGGGCCGCCGAGGCCGTAGAGAGTTTTAGGAAGTCCGACGCCTTTGACAAGGAGTTGGCCGAGACAACTGCATTTGTATATGATGGCGGATTCCAAGATTGCAAGAGAAAATACGAAGACTCTATGGCCTCGAGGGAATTGAAGAGCTGGAGCCAGATGAAGTTCCTGAGGACGATGGCTTAGCTTCGGCCGAACCTTGAGTTTTCTTTTTATTGTATCAAGTCCGACTTGATCGGCAATTTTGTAAACTCTATCATCAATGAAAACTCTTTTGACCCTTGCTGTCTTCATTTGATTTGCATCATAGCCAATGAATTTTTAGCGAATAGGACGATGCGAGTAGGCAGGTACAAGCCGGTTCTAGAGAATAGTCGGGGCTAAGGCTGTAGGCAAGTATAGCTGTAGTTCTGGATTTGTCAAGTGCTAATGACCAGGCTGCAAGGTACCCAGAGCTTTGTTTGAGAGCTGGGATGGAATCGGGTTTAAATGCCGATACGAAACCGAGCGAAGCGCCGACGCGAGGCTAGGCCAATAATGACATGGAATCAGGCTGCGCTGATGGAGCCGAACTTGAATGCCGATGCGGAGCCGGGCTTCAAGTGCCGATGCAGAGCCGGGCTTCAAGTGCCGACATGGAGTCGGGCTACAATTGCCGATGCGGAGTCAGGCTTCAAGTGCCGACGCGGAACCAGGATTCAGGTGCCGATGCAGAGTCAGGCTTCAGGTGCCGACGCAGAGTCGGGCTTTCAGTGCCGATGCGGAGTCGGGCTTCCCATGCCGATGTGGATTCGGGCTTCAAGTGCCGATGCGGAGTCGGGCTTCAGGTATCGATGCGGAGTCAGGCTTCAGGTGCCGACGCGGAGTCGGACTTCCAGTGCCGACACGGAGTCGGGCTTCCAGTGCCGATGCGGAGTCGGGCTTCAGGTGTCGACGCGGAGTCGGGCTTTCAGGTGAGAAATGAGATCGCTCAGACACTTTCGTTGGTGAGAAAATGAATATTATTTTAGCTAATATACTCAAATTAAAGACATTAGCGAATTACTGATAATACCGACGTAGGTTGTCTGCGCTTCGTTTGAGAGATGGGATGGAATCAAGTTTAAATGCCGATACGAAACCGAGCGAAGCGCCGATGCGAGGCCAGGCTAATAATGACACGGAATCAGGCTGCGCCGATACAAGCCGAACTTGAATGCTGACGCAGAGCCGGACTTCAAGTGCCGACGCAAGCTGGGCTTCAAGTGCCAACACGGAGTCGGGCTACCATTGCCGACGCGGAGCCGGGCTTCAAGTACCAACGCGGAGTCGGGCTTCCTATACCGACGCAGAGTCGGGCTTCCTGTATCGACGCAGAGTCGGGCTTTCCGTGCCGACGCGGAGTCGAGCTTCAGGTGCCGACGCGGAGTTGGGCATCCCGTGCTGATGCGGATTCGAGCTTCAAGTGCCAACACGGAGTCGGGCTTCAGGTACCAACGCAGAGTCGGGCTTCCAATACCGATGTGGAGTCAGGCTTCAGGTGACAACGCATAGTCGGGCTTCAGTGCCGACGGGAGTTGGGCTTCGGTGCCGACGTGGAGTTGGGCTTCAGGTGCCGATGCGGAGTGGGCTTTCAGTGCCGATGCGGAGTCGGGCTTCAGGTGCTGGCGCGGAGTCGGGCTTTCAGGTGAGAAATGAGATCGCTCGGACACTTTCGTTGGTGAGAAAATGAATATTATTCTAGCCGATATACTCAAATTAAAGACATTAGCGAATTACTGATAATACCGACGTAGGTTGTCTGCGTTCCAAGTGCGAGGGAAGGCTTCTCGTCTAGCCCTTCGATCCGGTATGCTCCCCATGAAGTACATCGGTGACTCGGTAGGGCCCTTCCCAATTGGAAGACAGCTTTCCCCCCTCTATGAGTTTAGAGATTTTGGCTCGTCTGAGGACTAGGTCGCCAGGGAGGAACGTTCATTGTAATATCTTGCAATTTTCTATCTGTTGGAGGCCATTCTGAGTCACGCTTGATCACGGAGTTCATCAACAAAGTCAAGGTTGGCTCTCAACTGATTGGGGTTGTTCCCCTCATCATATGATTGTGTCCGGAGACTAGGGATGACAATCTCCACCAGAATGACTGCTTCCGATCCAAACACGAGGCTGGAAGGAGTTTCTTCAGTGGGGTTCGGGGCATCGTGTGGTATGCCCACAGCACGTTTAGGAGATCCTCCACCCGTCTTCCTTTGAAATCATCCATGTCCCTGATAAATGCATAAATAATTATCACTAAACCTATTAATTAATAATTCAATGTATCTATTATTATTTAATATTTTAATATTTTTATAATATTTTAGGAAAACCTTATCAATTTAAAGAGCTCGATTTTAGGAATTTAATGACGCAAATGGCACTCGAATCGGACTTAAAACGAGCTCGAAATTAATTTTATAAGGATTTAGCATGTATTTTAAAGCAAAATCGCAAACCCAGAGCCGACTTCATGTCTTCTCAACAGAAACTTCCTTATTTTGCACGATTCTTCTCTTAATCAAATCCAATCTTTTCCTCCGCCAATTAAGAATAAATTGATAGGAGATTATCAAATTGGAAGAATTAAATTCATCTAGAAGGAATTTTGATTTTATCCGCAAAATCTCTGGGATTTTCTCTGCGTCGTCTCTGTTTTGGCAACAGAATCGTTGCTTCTACACATCTGGGCCGCGTCCGGACTTCTACAAATAGTAGCAAGGAGGGGTCTGTAGGAGGATCATCGGTGGATTCGGGGAGATCTCTTCTTCCTCAATCGAAGAAGCAGCCGTGAGAGGGAGCTCTGTTCCAGCGGTGAAAAGTACTCTGTTCCATCTGTGGATTGAAGAAGATCTGTTCTAGGCGGCTTGGAATCTGTAGGAGGTCAGAGGAGCGCATCAAGGAGCATCCCAAGCATCTATTCGTGTCGTGATCTCCTCTTCTTGGAGCGTGAAGAAAATCTGATACCAAGTAGCCGTCCATGGTCCGTGGTTCATGAATGTTCTTTTGGAGGCGTCTGCAGAGAGCCTGATCCGGTTCAGCTCGTCTTCAACCGGTTCAATGTCTTTGATTTGGTTTAGTTCAGGAATTTATTGCAATCTGTTGCCTTCTTAATGTCATAACTTTTAATTAATATGAAATAAAGTTTCTATTCATGTTAAATTGTTATTAAATTCTATTTAAGTGAAAATAATTTAGACTGATCTATTCTTAAAAGGAACGGAGGGACGGGCCGTGATCTACGGTACGATGCTCTTATAAGATAGACCATATCTTATTATTTTGCACTACTAATTATCTACTTAGTTATCTATTTAGTTAAATTTATAAATTTATTTCAAGATAATCGCTAAAGTCTTGGAATCGATCCCTTACTCTCGCTATTCTAATAGTGAAATTAAGGTGTTTTAATCGTTGCGCTACGACACGCATCAGATTTTTGGCACCGTTGCCGGGGACTTAAGTGTGTTATTTTGAAAAAAAAATTATAAAAATTAAAAAATATAAAAATAAAAAAAAAATTATTAATTTTCTTTTAATTTTTGAATAGTTTTTGTCTCTTTATTTTATTTCCTTAATTGTTAGAATTGCATATTTTCTTTTTAACATAAAAAAATTATTATAACTTTCCTTTTTGTTACAAATCCACTTTTAACCTAATCAAATTTTCCTTTTAATTAACTTACCTAAAAAAAACCTGAAAGAAAACCCTAAGACACCTTCCATAAAATATAATTAATTTAAAGAAAAAAAAAGATTATATAAAAATAAAAATAAAATATAAACAAGATAATTATTTTATTTCTATGCTTAGATTGACTTAGGTGGATTTATTTCTGCAAAACTCAAAATTCTTCCATTAACATCTCATAATTTATTAGAAAATTAGAAACCTAATCACAAAAATCTTAAAAAAAATAATAATAATTAGATTAATTTCGTTTGATAATTTCAAGAGCTGAACATCTGATTGTTGCATAGCATTTTCATAATTAACTTTAAGGCACAAACCCCTAATCAAGATAAGGTGGGGATTTCATCACCCTTCCTTAGCCCACATACCACATCCTTCATTTTGCATTAACCCAAACTTTTAACTCTAAAATTAACTAAACGTCAGCCCCTAAGGAACTCGAGCTCAATAGGACAAGGCACCCAAAAGAGTTGGACCGGGTCGAGATTGACTCCTTAACTGGTGTCTAGAAAAGGAAAGGAAAGTGGTTACTTAATTGGTTCCGTTCGCTTACCTAGTAT
This sequence comes from Calamus simplicifolius, assembly GCA_900491605.1. Taxonomy (NCBI): domain Eukaryota; kingdom Viridiplantae; phylum Streptophyta; class Magnoliopsida; order Arecales; family Arecaceae; genus Calamus; species Calamus simplicifolius. The sequence continues at coordinate 763,338 of UESW01004326.1, read as the reverse complement.
GCAACGGGGGACCCCCACTGACCTTATCCTCAACTGGCTAGTTGATCAGCTAATTTTTGACTTGGAGGGCTCCAAGGCGGTCTTGGAAGTTAGGAGCTGTCTAGATCTAGGTTAAACCTAGAATAGAGAGTCTAATCTTTGTTAACTTAATTGCTAAGAATTATTAAACCCTAATTTAATTTTTCTTAGTTCTAGAATCTTTTAGGGTATTTTCTTTAGAATCTCCCTCTTTTTCTTCTATTAAAAAAAACTAAATTATTGTTTGCTTTAGAGTCATTGGTAGGGTGTATGCTTGATCGCCGATCGTTGCAACCTAACCTTATACCCTTAGATCCTGAGATAGAAAGAACTATCAGAGCAAATAGACTCAGAATTATGGATCCTAATAACAAAAATAATCAACCACGATAGTTAAAAGAGTATTTCACTCCTTCAAGGTATACCTACTCTCCCTGCATTCAAGTGCCTCCAGTAGAGGCTGTCCAATATGAAATTAAGTCAAGTGTAATCCAAATGTTACCATCTTTCTATGGACTTACAAATGAGGATCCCTACAAACACTTAGATGAATTCTTGGAAATTTGCTCAACTCTCAAGATTCAAAATTTCTCTGATGATGCACTTAGGCTTAAGCTATTCCCTTTTTCCCTAAAAGATAAAGCCAAGTATTGGTTAAATTCACTAGACATTATAATCTCAACTTGGGATCATCTTTAGAGAGAGTTTCTTAAGAAATATTTTCCCATAGGAAAAACGAATCAAATTAGAAAAGCCATAACAAGTTTTTCCCAACAGATGGAGAAATGTTCCATGAGACATGGGAGAGATTCAAAGAACTGATTAGAAAATGTCCACATCATGCCATACCCAAATGGTAACTGGTTCAGTGCTTTTATGATGGTTTATCAGAAAAGCATCGGCAAATGGTTGATGCTTCATGTGATGGGACATTTATGTTAAAAAATAAACATGAAGCTTGGCAACTCTTTGAGACATTGAGTGAGAATTCATTACATCACATGTCAGTTACTCGTCGAGACCCTCCCATAGGACCTAAAAGAGGTGGAATATATGAAATAGGTCATTCTACATATATCTATACTAAGGTAGATGAATTATCCCATAAACTTGACCGGATTCTACAAGTTAGAAACATTCTTCCCCATCTACTCAATTATATGAGGTCTGCATAATTTGTTCAAGTCCAACCCATTCTATAGGTGAATGTCTAGCTGCATATCAATTTTTTGAACTTGTTCAAGAGCAAGCCCACCAAGCCCAAACCCGATTAGCTCCTAGAACATGAAATGATCCATATGCAAATACTTACAATATTCCTGGCTAGCGAAATCATCCAAATTTTTCTTGGAAACCTCAACCTGTAACCAATTCATCATCGATCAGACCTAATTATCAAGAAACAATTTTAGAAGCATTCCATATTCACAATATCCAAACATCCCACAACCTCCATCGAATAATCATCCTACTTTTGAAGAAAGTGTTACAAGCATTGAAAGGGCTAGAAATGAATACTCAAATCCTTCACTCCCACACAGTCTATTGCAAAACTAGAAACTCAGATAGGTCAATTAGCCACAGCATTCAGTAGAAGAGAGGAGGGTAAGTTACCTAGTCAGCCTATCAATAATCCAAAAGGAAAATTCATGGCTGAGGGTTTCAATAGTCCTGACAAATTCTCAGAACATGCTAAATCAGTCATGACTCTCAGAAGTGGAAAAGCATTGAACCCACCTGAACCATCCCAGAAATTAGAAGTGCTAAACTAGAAAAGAGAAGAAATGAAGAAGAAAAGGAATTCAATGATCAAGCAATCATACCTAAAGCCCCATTCCCTAGTGCTTTAGAATCTCCTTTGCCTTCAGATAAGAAGAATATAAAAATGAATGAGATGCTGGAGTTATTTAAGCAAGTCCAAATAAACTTACCTCTTCTCGATGCTATCAAGCAAGTTCTGGCTTATGCCAAATTTTTGAAGGATCTATGCACACAAAAATGGAAAGCCAAGACACAAATACCAAAAAAGATATATTTGACTGAGCAAGTCAGCTCAGTTGTTCAGCAAATAACCCCACCCAAACTAAAAGATCCTAGTACCCCAATTATATCATGTGTCATAGGAAACTTCAATTGAATGAGTTATAAGAGCTACGAAATGATGCATATGATAGCTCAAAAATTTATAAAGAATGAACCAAAGCATATCATGACAAATTTATTAGTAGAAAAATTTTTGAACCAAATCAAAAAGTATGGCTTTACAATTCAAGATTACACCTTTTCCCTGGAAAACTTCGTTCACGAAGGACTGGACCTTTTATAGTAACTCAATTATTTCCCATGGAGCTGTAGAGCTTAAAGACCCCAAGCAAGGAAATACATTCAAAGTAAATGGCCAACGTTTGAAACCATATATAGAAGAAATTAATGATGGAGAAATTATTGAATCAATTGATCTTGTGAACCCAACATTATCATAATAAGTAGCACAGTCTGGCTGAAGACTTTAAACTTAGCGCTCTTGGGAGGCAACCCAATTTATTAGTTATTTTTAACTTTCTGTTCTTTTCGTATATTCTTTTAGTATGACTAGAGAAGAGCAACAGAAGCAGATTGAAAGAAGATGGCAACAATGAAACGTCCAACCTTCAAATACTCTACCAGGTAGTATTTTCTTGAAATTAATTTTCTTCCATTAGGGACAATGGAAATTAAGTTGGGGGGGAGGAAAAAGAATAAGTAAATCCTAGAGTAAAACTATAATCAGATATGTGTACCAAATTCTGTCTCGATTTGAAGTTAATCAAGCAGTCTATGAATGATTAATGAATAATGGTTAGATTATTTTTGAGATACTGAGGAATAATTATTAAGAAAACCTAATAAAAGGTAAGGTTTAGCCCAGAAAAATTTTTAGAATAATTTCAGACCCTCCTGACCACTGATCTTAATAGTATAATCTACTTAATAAGGGTATGGGTGAAAATGTTATTCAAAAAAAAAAAAAAAAATTCTCTCTTAAAGTTAATAAATTAGGTTCTTAACATCTTTCACTAAGTAACCGGGCCCCGTCACCTAAGAAAGTGATGTTGTTCGCGTAAAAAGGTGAGAATGTAAAAGAACCTAAGTAGAGTCAGTCCTACCTAAAGCCTTTTTGACTCGAGTAGTAAGTCCGAGGGGTGTTTTACACCTAATGCCCTAAAACCAATTGGTTTGGGAGCCATTGGCCTAAAGCTCGCTACAAGGGTTAATTAGAAAGCAAGGGTTAGGACATTGCACTGACTTTACACATAAATAAATAAGAGAACTAAATTACAAAATACATTACATCCAACCCAAATTAAGTTAGAAGACTTAACTAAAGAAGTGGAAAGTTGGTGAAGGAAGACTTCTATAAATTATTATGGACTACACTTTATCACTAAATGGGTAAGCTTAATAATCCGATGAAGTACATCCCTTATGATCAAACCAGAAATTTTAAAAAAAAGAACTGTAAGATAACTATCAATTCTTGGACTAGCTTGGTACATATTTCTAAAATTATTATTTGCTCGAGGACGAGTAAGATTCAAGTTGGGGGGAGTGATAAACGCATAAATAATTATCACTAAACCTATTAATTAATAATTCAACGTACCTATTATTATTTAATATTTTAATATTTTATATAATATTTTAGGAAAAACCTTATCAATTTAAAGAGCTCAATTTTAGGAATTTAAAGATGCAAACGACACTGAATCGGACTTAAAACGAGCTCGGAATTAATTTTATAAGAATTTAAAGCAAAGTCGGCAAACCCAGTGCCGACTTCATCGTCTTCTCAACAGAAACTTCCTTATTTCGCACGATTCTTCTCTTAATCAAATCCAATCTTTTACTCCACCAATTAAGAATAAATTGGATAGGAGATTATCAAATTGAAAGAATTAAATTCATCTAGAAGGAATTTTGATTTTATCCGCAAAATCTCCGGGATTTTCTCCGCGCCGCTCGTTGCTTCTCCGCGTTGTCTCTGTTTTGGCAACAGAATTGTTGCTTCTACACATCTGGGCCGCGTCCGAACTTCTACAAATAGCAGCAAGGAGGGGTCTGTAGGAGGATCATCGGTGGATTGGGGAGATCTCTTCTTCCTCAATCGAAGAAGCAGCCGTGAGAGGGAGCTCTGTTCCAGCGGTGGAAAGTGCTCTGTTCCATCTGTGGATTGAAGAAGATCTGTTCCAGGCGGCTTGGAGTCTGCAGGAGGTCAGAGGAGCGCATCAAGGAGCATCCCAAGCATCTGTTCGTGCCGTGATCTCCTCTTCTTGGAGCATGAAGAAAATCTGATACCAGGCAGCCGTCCGTGGTCCGTGGTTCATGAATGTTCTTCTTGGAGGTGTCTACAGAGAGCCTGATCCGGTTCAGCTCATCTTCAACCGGTTCAATCTGTCTTTGATTTGGTTTAGTTCATGAATTTATTGCAATCTGTTACCTTCTTAATATCATATCTTTTAATTAATATGAAATAAAGTTTCTATTCATGTTAAATTATTATTAAATTCTATTTAAGTAAAAATAATTTAGACTGATCTATTCTTAAAAGGACGGGTCGTGATCTACGGGTACAAGCCGTGCTCTTATAAGATAGACCATATCTTATTATTTTGCACTACTAATTATTTACTTAGTTATCTATTTAGTTAAATTTATAAATTTATTTCAAGATAATCGCTAAAGTCCCTGTGGAATCGATCCCTTACTCTCGCTATTCTAATAGTGAAATTAAGGTGTTTTAATCATTGCGCTACGACGGGCCCTTGAAGGATGATCCGATTCGTCACTTCTGCAGCTCCATTTGTTTGCGGGTGACCGACAGAAGTAAACCTATGATATATCCCCAGTTCGGCATAAAACTCTTTGAAAGGGGTGCTATCAAACTGGCGTCCGTTGTCGGTGACAAGTGTGTGGGGTAATCCGAACCGGTAGATAATAGACTTTCAGAAGAAGCCCCTTACCTTGGCTTCGGTGATCTTGGCCAGCGCTTCAGCCTCGACCCACTTAGTGAAGTGGTCAATGACAATGAGCAAAAACTTTCGATGATCAGAGGCTGGAGGGAACAGTCCCAAAATATCCATTCCCCATTGGGCGAACGGCCATGGAGCCGTTAGGGGGCTCAGCTGAGAGGTTGGCTACCGTTAAATGTTAGCGTGCCGCTGATAACTATCGCACTTCTTGACCAGCTCGGCTACATCTTCTCACATGGTGGGCCAGTAATAGCCTTGACATAAGGCCTTGTGTGACAGCGCTCTGCCCCCAAGTGGTTTCCGCAAATACCTTCATTACTCTCACGAAAGATGTAGTCGACGTCTATGGGACCAACACATCTGAGGAGGGGATGAAAGAAAGATCTTCGGTACAGTTGTCCATCGAAATCAGGAACTTGTGTACCCACCAATTGAATAGCTTGGCTTCGGCAGGGTCGGCTGGGAGGGTGCCAGCGGTGAAGTATTGGATGTAGACATCCATCCAGGAAGGCTCTTGTCGGACTGGCATGGATTCCTCAACCGCATCAATGCTTGGGGCTTGCTTTGTTGAGATCAGTGAAATCCACACACATCCTCCAGCTCCTATTAGCCTTGCGGACCATCATGATGTTAGCTAGCCAGTCGGGGTAATGGACTTTCCGAATGTGGCCTGCAGCCTCCAGCTTGCGGATCTCTTCGTCAATGGCCTTATGCCGGTTTGGGGTAAAGCTTCTTCTTCTTTCGAACTGGATGACATCCTGGTTTGATGTTTAGTCGGTGGGTAATTACTTCCTCTGGAATGCCCGATATGTCAAACGACGACCATGCAAAGATGTTGGAGTTGGCACGCAGGAAAGCGAGGAGCTGATCACGCACCTCCTTCAGAAGTATTGCTCCAACCTGGATGGTTCTTGTCGGGTTCTCCCTCAATGAGAAGGTCAGCAGATGCTGGGTTGGCTCCCCCCTCCTTTCCAAGTCTCAGGGGTCAGGCAGCTCAAGCGCTGTTGCCGACACCTCTCCTTGCACGTTGGGGGCTAAGTGGTAGTAGAGCGATAACGGGCTCTGTTCTCTCCTCATCTCTTCAACTCCTTTGTCGGTGGGGAACTTTACAAGTAATCTTTTGGTGGAGATAACAGCATCCAGCAAATTCAAGCCAGGTATCCCTGGAATAGCGTTGTAAGCCAGTGGGATTCGGACTACCAGAAAGTTCATAAGGACCGTGCTCTGACGCGGCGGAGTCCCGGCTGTGACAGGGAGGGTGACTTCCCCCTCGACCCTTACATAGTCTCCAGTAAAACCCATCAAGGGAGTGGTGATGGGCCGAAGAGAACTTCTAGGCAAATTGATTCTAACAAAGGCATCATAACTCAAAACATCTACTGAACTTTCACTGTCAACCAAAATTCATTTTACAGGGTGCTTTGCAATCGTCATAGACACGACGACGCTATCATCATGCTCGTTTACTACCCCTTCTGAATCCCTTTTGGAGAAGGGAATTACAGAGTCTTCTCCCTTCTCACGCTGCCTTTTAGAACTGCTACCTGCCCCCCAGGAGACCATGGCCACTATCTTCTCCGTTGGGGCATTGTCCATGCCGATCTTAGGAGCAGGAGGCGCCGACAGACCCGGGCAGTTGGGTTCCCTCTTTGGATGAACTTGCTGAGATGGCCTTGATGAACGAGTTCTTCGATAGCTTTATTCAACAGGCAGCAGTCTTCAGTATTGTGGCCGTAGTCCCTATGATATCGGTAATAGAGTTCTTTGCTGCGGGGAACCCCTGGCCTCATGGGGGGTGAATGCCGAAGGTAGGGCTCATCCTCGATCTCTAACGGAATGTGAGATATTGGGGCGAGGAGAGGAGTGAAGTGTTCTTTAGGAATCAGTGCCCAGGGCTAATTATTTGGGTGATGGGGCGGCTCAGGCTTTCGGGACCGCCCCCCAACAGATTCCAAAGATGTCGGCTTCTTACTGGATCCTTTGTCAACCTTCCTTCTAGAGGAATCTGCTTCGTCGGCGCAAATGTACTTCTGCGCCCAGCTCAACAGTTTGACGTAAGAGTGAGGAGGCTTTTTGTCCAAGGAATAAGTGAACCTGGAAGGATGGAGTCCCTGCTTCAGAGCTAGTGTGGCCACGGAGTCCTCAAGGTTGTATACCTCCAATGCAGCTTCCTTGAACCGAGCCACAAAGTCCTTCAGGGTTTCACCGCTCCTTTGCTGGACGGCGAACAGGCTATCAACCACCCGGGGGATCTTTGGCATGCATCAAAGTGGGCCAAGAAAGACCTCTCGAGTTGCTTGAAAGAGTTAATACTACGTGGTGGTAAACGGAATACCACTCACGCGCTGCCTTCCGAAACGCGACCGAAAGGCAACAGAGGAGAGAATTTGTCGCCCTCTGGACTTGCATGAGTACCTTGTAGCTCTCCAGATGATCCAGGGGATCTGTCGTGCCATCGTATGAGTCCAGCTGGGGTAGGTGAAACCGGTTCCTCCATGATATGATGAGAAAGTGGGGGCGGTGGTCGTAGTCCGTTTCGTGGGGGTTGGTGATCCTGCGGCTAAGCTCTTCCAACCACTGATGGTATTTGTCCAGCCATTGTTCGGCCGACAGATGGTCTTCCTATTAGTTTCTTCCTTTGAGGACTCGGAAGATGAGGAGGGGAAGGCTGCCAGTGCAGGGGATGCACATGCCTTAGTTCCTTCTCACCATGCTGCCTGTGAGAGCGATCGAAATGGGGGGAAGGAGACCGTCGCCGCTTAGAGGTCTCCCGGCGATGAGGCTTTGGGGTCGAATGGTGGGAGGCCTCCGAAGGGGTCCTGCCACGATGAGGTTGACTAGCCCCATGACCCTCCATATGAGGTGAGGAGGGTTGTGGTGGCACAGGCACGATAGCGGAGCATTGTTCTTGCAGTTCCCACACCACCGCCATCAGGTCTTGCACCTGATGAGTCAGGGCATCGATTCGATCAACTTGGTTAACTTGTGATTGTGCAGGAGGTGGAATAGGAAGGTTGGTTTCTGACTGTTCAGCCTGCGGGAGGCATCCGACGACCTGGCTGGTGGAAGCTTTCTGTGCTCGCGTAACCGCATCTTCTTTCTTGTAGAGGTTGCGGGGTCGCAGATGCGTGAGGGTAAACGTCTGTCTGCCGTGCCCCCTATCTGGCGCGCCAATCTGTTGCTGCCAAATCACTGTAAGGAGCGTCGTGCAAGAGGAGGTCTGGCGAGTCTTCAGAAGTACGAACAGGGTGCCTCCTTCCTCCTGGAACCTGCAAGAAGTCCCAGACTAGCGATTCCAATGGGGACCCTCCGACGCTCAAGTTAGAAACTTGGAGAACATGAATTTTTATGAGTAGAGCTTTCGAGAGAGAGAGAGATAGATCCCACCTCATTGGGGATCAGTCCTTTTATACCTGTTCAGGGTCCCTCTTACCTTTTGGCGACGACGATCAGTTCTTATCTTCTATTAAGAGCTCCACAAGTTGATGCCTGACTGTTAAACGTGCTCCGCAGATATCGGCAACTGCACAGTATCCGTAACTGCCCGTGATCCCAGCAAAGGCGGATGAGCGGGCTGTGTGGCAGTTGGTGTTTTAAATCTGTTCAGCATGTGAAGTCGGCTTCATGGCTGAAATAGCATCAATAGCATAGGGTTGGCATGGTGTCTAAGGCTGAGGTCGGCGAGGCCAGAGCCATGGTAGGAGCCGAGGCTGAAGCCAAGGCCGGCCGAGGCCAAAGCCATGGCAGGAGCTGAGGCTGAAGCCGAGGCCGAAGCCGAGGCCGAAGCTGAGGCTAGAGCCATGGTCGGAGCCGAGGCTAGAGCTAGGCCGAAGTCGAGGCCGGGGCCGTGGCAGGAGCCGAAGCCGAAGCCTAGGCTGATACTGACGTTGGGAGCCGGTTGAAATTATCACTGTGCTTTGAAGGCTATGCGAGCTGTTACTGTGCCGCAAGGGGATGTGATCAGCTACATCAGCATTTTTTTCTTAACACCAAAACCAATAACCACATTGTTGGGGAGATTGTTGAAAAATTATATGCCCCAATCTTAGTGATTTTGATGATTACCAAAAGTCATGTGTACATTAAAAGATGTAATGAGTTTATTTACATGAGCAATGAATTTATTCAGAACAGTGAATGAGAATGTTAAAGTATAACATTAATCAATTTGGAAGTAACTTCAAGCTCAATGTTTATGCTTTCAAAAAGAAATTCAATACTTAATATTTTAATCAATGAGTTTTTGGAACATTTCTTGAATTGATTCCTAATGTCAATTTTATTATATTCAAGTCAAAACAATGATTTAAAATGAATCTAGAACGAATTTAAAGTAAATCAGAAAACTTTCTGATTTTTGATACGTTCCGGAGCCGACTCTTGAGTTTCAGAGTCGACTCCACTCAGAGTACAGAAATAACTGTCTGTCTCGAGTCGACCCATGCAATTTCTTGAGTTGACCCCCGATTCTGTCGAGTCGACTCCATGACTATGCGAGTCAACTTCGCTCAGACACCAGAGGTGTGTTTTTCTGAGCACTTCGCGAGTCGACCCCCAACTTTTCATGAGTCGACCCCCGACTGTCAGGAGTCGACACTTTACTTTTGATGAGTCGACCCTTTGACTTTTTGAACATTTCTATTTTTAGAATCACGAGCTCGAGCCGACTCGCAGAAAGCATGAGTCGACTCCAGCAAATCTGGGCAAAATTTTTTCGAATGCCAACTCAGCGTCAACGGTAAGATTTTTGATTAACGGCTATTTTTCTTTGTTTCTAACGGCTATATTTTTGCAGAATCTATAAATAGAGAAGCCGTTTTCAAATCAAAGATATACAAACAGAGAGATATTCATTTTAAGAGAAAGAAAAGAAAAATCGGAAAAACAGAGCTTCATTTGAAAAAATTCGTGATTCAAATAGAGTGAAAGAAAGAGTGTGAAATCAAAGGAAGCTCCTTCTGTGTTCAAGCTCAACAATCCAAGGAAGCTTCAGAAGAAAATCCAAGAGCTATTCAAGAGCATCTCAAGTGATTTTCAATACTCAAAAGAGGAAAAGCCCAAATCAACTTCAACATACATTCCGTGAAGAATCCAAGCTGAGGCCGGATTCTACACTTCAAAGGAGTTAAGGAAGAAGAAGAAAAGCTCAAAGCCAACCAACTGCAAATTAGGCTTTTCTAAACTTCATTTATTTATTTGTTTATCTGCTCATTGAGGAGCTTTGTAACTGAAAAATAATACTTCTATTCTTTGTGTCTAGTTTAATCTGGGGGATTAAACTAGTTGAGGTAGTCTTACCTCGGTACAAGCTTGGTAAAGCTTGGGTTAGGGTTTTTGTGCTGGTGAGCCCTTGAAAACCAGCTGGGTTCGTTGTGCGCCCGGGAAAACAACAAGTTTGAGTTGTGAGCTTGTAAAACAACTCTGCTGTAATCTAGGGTGATTATAGTGTGGACCCAAGTGAATCTTGGGAGTGGACGTAGGTGTTGGATACACCGAACCACTATAAAATCTTTGTGTTTGCCGTGCTTTCATTGACTCTTTCTCTATCTCTGTTTTATTCACTGCACTTTGTATTTTCATTGCTATTGCCTTCATTCTTATTAAGCAAACATTTTTAAAAGGCTAATTTTTTAAAGAACCCAATTCATCCCCCCCCCCTCTTGGGTTGTCATCTGGGCCAACAATTGGTATCAGAGCTAGTGCTCATTAGATTTTGATCACACGATCAAGAGCTAAAGTTCCAAATGGCAACACAAGTTGGATCATTTGCTGAAGGTCATTCTACGAATAGACCTCCACTGTTTAATGGTTCAAATTATTCATATTGGAAAGCTAGAATGAGGATATTCATTCAAGCTTCTGATTATGAGCTATGGGGTGTTATAATCAATGGACCTAGTACACCCACACATGTTATAGATGGCACTATTGTTCCTAAGCCCGAAAGGGACTGGAATGATAATGATAGGAAAATGGCACAGCTTAACGCTAAAGCCATGAATGTCTTATATTGCTCCTTAGATGCTAATGAGTTTAATAGAATCTTCACATGTAATTCCGCAAAGGAGATTTGGGATAGATTAGAGGTTACCCATGAGGGTACCAATCAAGTAAAAGAATCTAAAATTAATATTCTTGTTCATAAATATGAATTATTTAGCATGGAACAATCTGAAACCATTGCATGCATGTACACTAGATTTACAGATATTGTAAATGGTTTGAAAAGTCTTGGTAAGACATATACTAACTCTGAACTTGTTCGAAAAATTCTTAGGTCATTACCAAGATCATGGGAAGCAAAAATGACAGCAATCAAGAAGCTAAGGACCTCAACACTTTACCCTTAGAGGAGCTTCTAGGATCTCTTATGACTCATGAGCTGACTATGAGGCAGCATGTAGAGGAGGACACAAAGAAAAAGAAAGTAATTGCCCTCAAAGCTGCAAAAGAAGAAGAGAGCAGCAGTGATGATGATGATGAAGAAGAAACTGCTCTCTTAGCAAAGAAATTTAAAAGATTTATGAGGAGAAAGAAACCCTTCCACAAGAAAAAATTTGGAGCTAAGTGGGAAGGAGAAAAGGATAAAAACAAGGACAAGGACAAAGAAAAAGAGAAAGAACCCTTGACTTGCTATGAGTGTAATAAACCGGGGCACTTTAGGAATGAATGTCCAAAATTGAAGAAAACCTACAAAAAGAAAAAGAAGGCTTATGTGGCGACATGGAGTGACAGTGAGGAATCTTCTTCCGAAGAAGAAGAACAAAAGGAAGTCGCAAACGTATGTTTCATGGCGGACGACAATGATGAGGTAAGTTCCGACAACCCTTGCGATGAATTTGCTTTTGATGAACTTTTTGATGCTTTTAATGAACTTGTTGGGGATTTCAAGGTTTTGAAAAAGAAATACAAGATTTTGAAAAATGAAAACTTAACTTTCATTCAAGAAAAGAAAATCTTAATAATGAAGTTAAGAAACTTAAATCTGAAAATAAAATTTTAATAAAAGAAAAAGAATCAATCTCTAATGAAAATGATAAACTAAGGAAAGAGGTTGAAAATCATAAGAACATAGTTGATAAGTTTACATTAAGCTCAACTAAACTAGACATGTTATTAAATAGTCAAAAAGCAGTTTTTGACAAAGTCGGATTAGGATATAACACTTTAAGAAAACAAAAATCACTTAAAAATATTTTTGTGCGTGCTGGCCAAAGTAATTTTACATGCTTTAAATGTAATCAAAAAGGACATAAATCTTATGAATGTAAAATTCTAAAACCTAATAAAACTTAAATGTTAAAGGGAAGAAAATATGGGTTCCGAAAGGAACAATATTTGTTGGTACTAACCATGAAGGACCCAAGAAAGCTTGGGTACCTAAACATAAAGTTTGATTTCATTGCAGGAATGTCTTGTGGCCAAGAGATCAAAGAGAAAGTGGTATCTTGATAGTGGCTGCTCAAGACATATGACGGGTGACAAGAAGAATTCATCACCCTTGAAGAAAAGAAAGGAGGAGTTGTTACATTTGGCGACAATGGCAAAGGCCAAATCTTGGGGTTTGGTAACATTCAAATAACTCCCTCCACATATATTAAGAATGTACTTTATGTTGATGGTTTAAAGCATAACTTAATTAGTATAAGTCAATTATGTGACAAAGGTTTTAAAGTATCTTTTGAATCTTCTTTATGCACTGTAGCTAATCCCATTGATAATAGCATTGTTTTTATTGGAAATAGAAATGGCAATGTATACATGATTGATTTAGACAAATTGTCTACTAATAATCATTGCTTAGTTGCTAATAATGCTAATATGAATGAGATTGGTTGGTTGTGGCATCGAAGATTAGGTCACGCAAGCACACACCTGATTTCAAAACTAATTAGAATGGATTTAGTAAAAGGTTTACCTAAATTAGATTTTGAAAATAACAAAATATGTGATGCATGTCAGTTTGGAAAACAAACAAGAAGTTCTTTTAAATCTAAAAATATTGTTTCAACTTCTAGGCCATTAGAGCTACTTCACATGGACCTTTTTGGACCAACTAGAACCACAAGTCTAGGAGGAAAGAAATATGGTCTTGTGATAGTAGATGATTACTTAGATTCACTTGGGTAATATTTTTAGCTCACAAAGATGAGACTTTCTCGATATTCATGAAATTCTTCAAGAAAGTAACAAATGAGAAAAACACTACCATAGTGTCTCTAAGAAGTGATCATGGAACTGAATTTGAAAATCACTTATTTGAAAGTTTTTGCAATGAAAATGGTATTAATCATAACTTTTCTGCACCTAGGACCCCACAACAAAATGGTGTAGTTGAAAGGAAAAATAGGACTCTAGAAGACATGGCCCGTACCATGCTATGTGAAAGTAAACTCCCGAAATACTTTTGGGCGGAAGCTATTAACACGGCATGTTACATCCTAAATAGAGCCTTAATCAGACCTATTTTAAAGAAAACACCTTATGAATTATGGCATGATAGAAAACCCAACATTAAATATTTTCATGCATTTGGTTGTAAATGTTTTGTTCACAATAATGGTAAAAATAATTTAGGCAAATTTGATGCTAAATCTGATGAAGGAATATTCTTAGGATACTCTACAACTAGTAAAGCATATAGAGTATTTAACAAGAAAACTTTAGTTGTTGAAGAATCCATTCATGTAGTTTTGATGAATCTTTAGCAACTCGTTCTGAAAAATTTGATGATGAAGAAGATACAAACTTAATTGAGAAAGATCTTGAAAAATTAAATATTGATGTATCTTTAGATCAAGAACAAGACGCTAAAGATAATGATTCACCTAAGGATGATGATACTAACACTAATCATAATGATGTAGATCTACCTAGGGATTGGAGATATGCTTATAGTCACCCTAAGGAATTGATTATAGGTGATCCATCTCAAGGAATAAGAACTAGATCATCTATGAGAAATATTAGTAATCATCTTGCATTTGTATCACAAATTGAACCTAAAACTATTGAAGAAGCTGAAAAAGATAATAATTGGATGTTAGCAATGCAAGAAGAATTAAATCAATTCACTAGAAATAATGTATGGACTTTAGTTGAAAGACCTAAAAATCATTCTGTTATAGGATCAAAATGGATATTAGAAATAAACTAGATGAAAATGGCATAGTAATTAGAAACAAAGCTAGATTAGTTGCAAAAGGATATAATCAAGAAGAAGGTATTGATTTTGATGAAACCTTTGCACCAGTAGCTAGATTAGAAGCCATTAGACTATTACTTGCATTTGCATGTCATATGAATTTTAACTTATTTCAAATGGATGTAAAAAGTGCTTTTCTAAATGGATTTATAAATGAAGAAGTATATGTAGAACAACCACCAGGTTTTGAAGATCACGAATTTTCAAATCACGTTTTTAAATTGCACAAAGCATTATATGGTTTGAAACAAGCACCTAGAGCTTGGTATGATAGATTAAGTAAATTTTTAATTGAAAATGATTTTATAAGAGGAAATGTTGATAAAACATTTTTTTGAAAAGAAAAGGTAAGGATTTATTAGTAGTTCAAATATATGTTGATGATATCATTTTTGGTGCTACTAACAATATTCTATGTCAAGAGTTTGCTAAGTTGATGCAGGGCGAATTTGAAATGAGCATGATGGGAGAACTCAACTTCTTCCTTGGACTCCAAATCAAACAAAGCAAAGAGGGAATCTTTATCAACCAAACAAAGTACACAAGAGAAATTTTAAAGAAGTTTGGTATGGAATCAATCAAACCCCTCGGAACACCAATGAGTCCTTCATGCAAGCTGGACAAAGATGAAGAAGGTAAGAAGGTTGATCAGAAATATTATCGAGGTATAATCGGATCCCTACTTTACTTAACTGCAAGTAGACCAGATATAATGTTTGCTGTTTGCTTATGTGCTAGATTTCAGTCTGAACCTAAAGAATCACACTTAATTGCTGTTAAAAGAATACTAAGATACTTAAGTGGAACAAAAAATGTAGGTTTATGGTATTCTAGAGACTCAACATTAAATCTGATTGCATACACTGATTCTGATTATGCTGGATGTAAGTTAGATAGAAAAAGCACAAGTGGTGCATGCCAATTCTTAGGAAGTAACTTAATCTCATGGTTTAGCAAAAAGCAAAATTCAGTTGCATTATCAACTACTGAAGCTGAATATGTAGCAGCTGGAAGTTGCTGTGCTCAAATCCTATGGATTAAGCGACAACTTGAAGACTATGGTATCACACTTGATAAACACCTATAAAATGTGATAACACAAGTGCAATTAATCTAACAAAAATCCAATTCAACATTCTAGAACAAACACATAGAAATTAGATATCATTTTATAAGAGAACATGTTGCAAATAATGAAATTTGTCTTGACTATGTTAACACTGAAGAACAATTAGCAGATATATTTACAAAACCCTTAAGTGAAGAAAGATTCTGTTATCTTAGAGGAGAGTTAGGGATTTGTGATCCATTAGAATGAATTTGAAACCCCTAAGGAAATTTTATCTAAAATTCTTTCAAATCCTTGATCTTTAAGGAAATCTTATCTAGAATTCACATCTAATTGATCTATTCAAATCCAATGATTATTTTATCAATTTTTATGATCAATTTTCGGACACATTTCAGAAATTTCATGTTTTTGCTCTGAAATGGTCTCGGAGCCGACTCGGTGAGTATCGGAGTCGACTCCAGGTTTCTACTGAAACTCTCGAGTCGACCCCTTCTCGGCGCGAGTCGACTCCACTTCGGGATGGTTTTCTGTGACTGTCCGGAGTCGACCCCTCGCTTTGCGGGAGCCGACTCGAAGTGGTCCCAGGTCGATTTATCTAGGGCAGAGTCGACTCGCCGTTCATTTCTAACGTCTCAATCTCTCAAAATACTCTCTCCAAAATACTTCCAGACCTTCCAAATTCCCAAGAATCCCTGATTAACCCTTCCAATCGATCAATGGCCCCTAAAACTCGAGGTTCAACCTTTGTGCGGCCGGTGTAAGAGGAAGAGGGCGTGAGGAAGACCGTAAGGCGTCCGGTTCGTGAGCCATCACCTAGCTCGGATTCAACATCATCTTCTTCAACTCCAAATGCTTCTCCATCTACAGCTCCTTCTCAGGTAGATAGACTAGCTGATAGAATCATACTACGGGGAGAAAAGTAGATTTTGAATTGTTTGAGGCTGAGGGATTTCTTTTGGGAAGACAGTTGATAGAGATGGGTTGGGAAAAGATCTGTTCCTAGATTGCCTACTATCCCCCTTGTCAAGGAGTTTTATAAGAATCTATCTAGAGGAGATAATGGTCTTATAAGCATTGTTAGAGGAAACCGAATTTCAGTGACTGTAGAGCTGCTTTCAAGATTGTTGGATCTACCCATGTCAGGAACTTCTACATTTTCTTCGGATGACAGAAGCCCAGCACTTTCTAGACTACTTAACCGGGAGGTTGTCGGTTTTGAGGAAGTTTTTGCCAATCAGTTATCCTTAGAACTGAGACTGCTCCACAACATATGTAGTAGATCCTTTTTCCCAAAATTGGGAGATTCGATTATGTGTCAGAAAGGGATATTTTTGTGATGGATGCAATTGTAACGGGTAAACCCATTAACCTTCCAGTATGATTTTATGGTATATTGCCGACTGTGGAGGAAAGAGAAAATCAAGCTTGCCCTATGGCATGATCCTCACTAAAATTTTCCAGAGCCAAGGGATTGTCATTTCTGATAGTGAGCCTATGAGGAACTTGAGACACACAGATTTTTACAGCTTGGCCACTATACATAGGATGGGATTTGTTAAGAAGAACGGAAAATGGGAAAGGAAAGGGTTGATAGAAGAAAGAGCAGCGGATGCTGAGGCACCGGGACCATCGGTTAGACACTCTTCACCTGCACCTCCGAGCCCTCCTATTTCTGCTCCTGCTCCTACCCCTGCTCCATTATTTGATCAAGCTTCATCTTCATCAGTTGGCTTCACAGAACTTCAGTTAAGGCAACTCAAAGGCCTTTTTGATGATCAGTCAGAAAAATTAAAATCAGAGTTTGAAAACAAGTTTATGAATCTCAAGGAAACTCTATATTCTTTGGATGACCGAATCACCAAAATAGAATCTACTCTCAGCACTTCTTCAGAGTCTTTAAGTGGAGATCTTAAGAACATATTTGAAGAACTTAAAGATGTCTGCGGAGATGGCGAAACATATTCTAAATGCAACGCTGAGCTACAAGATAAAATTTTGACTGCTTGCACCTTTGTGGATGAGAGACTAAAGGACTATGTGAAGATAAACTGATGGAATGAAAAACATAATTGATCATTTGACTAGGATTGTTAGGACTCATTTTAATGTATTAGATACTCAGTCCTTGCAATGTATTGAAGTTAATGTTATGTTTTACATTTTGGTATCAATGTATTAGACACTTTGATGTATTTGACACTTTGATGTAATGAATTATTTTTTTGAATACTCAATGTATTTCTTCCTATTATCAATGAATGAATGATTTTGTTAAATCAAATCTTGAATGAATGAATGATAATGTTTATTGCTTCTCTACCTTTTTGTTGATAACAAAAAAGGGGGAGAGTTTTATAGTTTTATAACTGTATATGCATATGGGAGAAATTGATTAATCAAATGATATTAAAATGATTGAATGAATGAGATGGGATATTTATTTAAGTTTCATAGGGGGAGCTACCTCATTCAGGGGGAGCCTAAGCCTATTTATGAAATCAAAATAAATTCACAAATCAATCATGCATAAACTCAATGTTTTTGTCATCATCAAAAAGGGGGAGATTGTTGGGGAGATTGTTGAAAAATTATATGCCCCAATCTTATTGATTTTGATGATTACCAAAAGCCATGAGTACATTAAAAGATGTAATGAGTTTATTTACATGAGCAATGAATTTATTTAGAACAATGAATGAGAATGTTAAAGTATAACTTTAATCAATTGAAAGTAACTTCAAGTTCAATGTTTAAGCTTTCAAAAAGAAATTCAATACTTAATATTTTAATCAATGAGTTTTTGGAACATTTCTTGAATTGATTCTTAATGTCAATTTTATTATATTCAAGTCAAAATAATGATTTAAAATGAATCTGGAACGAATTTAAAGTCAATCAGAAAACTTTCTGATTTTTGATACGTTCCGGAGCCGACTCTTGAGTTTCAGAGTCGACTCCACTCAGAGTACAGAAATAACTGTCTGTCTCGAGTCGACCCATGCAATTTCTCGAGTCGACCCCCGATTCTGTCGAGCCGACTCCATGACTGTGCGAGTCGACTCCGCTCAGACACCAGAGGTGTGTTTTTCTGAGCACTTCGCGAGTCGACCCCCAACTTTTCATGAGTCGACCCCCGACTGTCAGGAGTCGACACTTTACTTTTGATGAGTCGACCCTTTGACTTTCTGAACATTTCTATTTTTAGTATCACGACCTCGAGCCGACTCGGGAAAGCATGAGTCGACTCCAGCAAATCTGGGCAAAATTTTTCCGAATGCCAACTCAGCGTCAACGGTAAGATTTTTGATTAACGGCTATTTTTCTTTGTTTCTAACGGCTATATTTTTGCAGAATCTATAAATAGAGAAGCCGTTTTCAAATCAAAGATATACAAAAGAGAGATATTCATTTCAAGAGAAAAGAAAAGAAAAATCAGAAAAACAGAGCTTCATTTGAAAAAATCCGTGATTCAAAATAGAGTGAA
This sequence comes from Calamus simplicifolius, assembly GCA_900491605.1. NCBI lineage: Eukaryota > Viridiplantae > Streptophyta > Magnoliopsida > Arecales > Arecaceae > Calamus > Calamus simplicifolius. The sequence continues at coordinate 744,550 of UESW01004326.1, read as the reverse complement.
AGAAAGAGTGTGAAATCCAAGGAAGCTCCTTCTGTGTTCAAGCTCAACAATCCAAGGAAGCTTCAGAAGAAAATCCAAGAGCTATTCAAGAGCATTCAAGTGATTTTCAACACTCAAAAGAGGAAAAGCTCAAATCAACTCCAACATACATTCCGTGAAGAATCCAAGCTGAGGCCGATTCTACACTTCAAAGAGTTGAGGAAAAGAAGAAAAGCTCAAAGCCAACCAACTGCAAATCAGGCTTTTCTAAACTTTATTCTTACATTTGTTTATCTGCTCATTGAGGAGCTTTGTAACTGAAAAACATACTTCTATTCTTTGTGTCTAGTTCAATCTGGGGGATTGAACTAGTTGAGGTAGTCTTACCTCGGTACAAGCTTGGTAAAGCTTGGGTTAGGGTTTTTGTGCTGGTGAGCCCTTGAAAACCAGCTGGGTTCGTTGTGCGCCCGGGAAAACAACAAGTTTGAGTTGTGAGCTTGTAAAACAACTCTGCTGTAATCTAGGGTGATTATAGTGTGGACCCAAGTGAATCTTGGGAGTGGACGTAGGTGTTGGATACACCGAACCACTATAAAATCTTTGTGTTTGCCGTGCTTTCATTGACTCTTTCTCTATCTCTGTTTTATTCACTGCACTTTGTATTTGCATTGCTATTGCCTTCATTCTTCTTAAGCAAACATTTTTAAAAGGCTAATTTTTAAAGAACCCAATTCACCCCCCCCTCTTGGGTTGTCATCTGGGCCAACACACATTATTATAAAAAATATCATAAACTAAAACCAAATAACTAATGTGAGAACTAAACACAACAAAAATAGTAGATCATTAACCTTATAAAATAAGAACTCAGTTGTCCAAACATTATTTACCAAATCTAATGCAAGTTAAATCAGCAATATGAGAAATAGCAACTTCAAATTCTCACTTATTTATCGATCAAATACTAATATATGGGTAGGTTAATTTTTCTAGATCATAAAAGATTTTTTTTTAGGTGTAGGCTTTAAATTTAACCAAAAGGCATGGCTTTAAGTGACTCAAATCATATAATATGATGTATATCTAATGACATAGCACATTGACATCATGAATTAAATTGTTGCATAATGTCAGAAGTTGGGAATTTCTAATGTCAAAGAGAAAGTATATAAAAGATACATCAATATGTTATCATAAAATATATATGACAATTTACCATTGACTCAATTCCTACCCTCATTCGTGAAGACAAGCAAGATAGTTCAAAGACTATATAGTGATAGCTTACCAAAGCTCAAATCTTAAATGCAACATAACTATAAACCAAAAACATAATATTATATAATAAGTATGTTAAAACTTAATTCTGCATAAAAAAGAAAGCCAAATCTATGTAAACACCCTCAGCAAACGCATAATCTAACAACAAAAATACCAAAATCTCACGAATCATATCTTATTCAATACACTCAATCTACAAAATTCACACAAGGCTTGGATATATGTCAAAACTAACCAAAATGAAGTGATTAGAGAAAGAAATTTAATTTGGGGAAGCTTGTGTATAATTGCAGATCTCCAGGGAGAGAATAGAATTAGGGTTTTGGGTTAAAGAGAGAGAAACAATCATAAGTAGCCCAATTAGCTAAATGACCTCTAAAACTAGGCTACCCATGCCAAAATTGCTTTGAATCTCTAAGAAAATGAAGTGTTTTGGCTATTATTTGAGTGGGTAGAGAAAGAGCAACATGGAAGAAAAAAAAAAAAAAAGCAAAAAAGAGGAAGACTAGAAAGAGAGATAGGAGAGCTAATTGGCCACCACATTTTTATTTATTTACAAAAAAGCCATCATATTTTTATAAATTACTATTTTAAGAAATTTATAAATGATACATTTAGAAGTGAATATTAAAATGAGGATTTTTGATTCTTTAAATCCCTATATAAAAATTCATGAAACTTTAGAAATTCATTCTTAGAAGTAGCCAAACAAAGATCAAAATTTTCATGCCAAATCCAATGAAATCTCTTTGAAAAATTCCTTATTCAAATGCAAACTCAAACTTCAATGCCTTTCTTATTTGCTACCTCTTGGGCTATTTCTAGCCTTTCTTATCTGTTGATGTTTGTAGCCTTTATAAAATTTAACAAAGGTTAGATTAGAAATTACCAAATACCTTTATATTGCCCATAACCATCAAAAGGTGAAGCTAAGCTCATGCTAAGAACCTTCTGGATGAAAAAATCAATGCTGTTAGACGACTTTGATGCGATTGATACTAAGCAAATTTCCATGCTTTTCACACAGAGGAATTTATAGTCTTGGCAACCTTTCTCCTAAAATAACAACCATGAGTCTTTGATCCTCGTTTTGAACCACAACCATCCATCAGATAGTCTGTCCTCATAATCAATCATAAATGTGTAGTCTACCATCTTAATCAATCACAAATGTGTCACTATCATCATGTCAATCATAAATGGAACTAGAATCATCTATCCAATAATTCTTTCTTTTAAATCAACCAAGATTTCAAAAATATTTGGTGGATTATTGGCTATCCAACAACTTTATCAGTATCATGCGTATTGAATATCTTGTGGCCATTGGAGATCCAAACCATCAATGACATCCATCTAATCCAGTTACTAAATATCAAGCAACTAATTAAACTGTTTCTTTTGGTAAATCCACGAAATCAACCGTACTAGAAATTTATTAAGAACTTGTGGCTCTGGTTCAGGAACATTGAGGTGGTTGCTCTCTCCCATCCGAGCCCCAGCTACTTCTCCAAGAGGCGACAGCCGTCACGGAAGTGATCTATGATGTGACATGAGGCGATCTAGGCCGTCCAATCAGAACTCCTCTTCCATTCCCTACGCTCTAACCATTTTTAACGAAATTTACCCCCCAAGTTGCGAGTCCCGGTGAAGCCGAATGGGTCACGGGGCCATAAGCTGTACGGCTCTGATGCGCCCTCTGTTCACTGTCGTCAGCTTTCGATCGACACCGGTAGGTCCCGGAAAAACTCTTCGAGGGACATCAGAACAGTGCATGGCACGTGGGAAGCAGATGGCTTTCAGCGACCTTATTCCGTCCCCGCGCCCTTTTCACGCTCATTCCCGAGTTGATGTTCCCTCGGAACGATTTTGATCCCAATTTTTTGCGCAAAAGACAGCGTATTCTGTCGGTGTGATTCACTTTTACTCCCGTCGTTTGCTGATGATGGTACGGGTTAAATTAAAGGTGATGGGAAGGATAATAGAACGGAGGAGGGCATTAAAAGGAGAACACCGGCCATTTGGTCCGACGGCAGCGACCATGCAGTGGTTTTCCTCTCCCCCCTCCTCCCCTCTAAATTCACGGAAGTGGAGTTCCCCTGAAAGCTAGAAAGAAAAGGGAGAAAAAGGTGAGATTCTCGATGTAGATTTCCAAAGAATTGGATGTCAACTTCTTTCAAAATTCTTCTTCCTCTTTGATCTAGAGAAGTCTCAGTTCCTAGAGCATCTTGAATTGTAGGTGTAATCTCAGTTCCTTGGTTTTCTTGAAATGAATTCATAATACCGATTTTTTCAGAGCCGAATGGTTTTTCTTTTTCTTTTTTCTTCTTTTAATTCAGATATTGCAGAGCTTCTTGTTTGTTGTTTCTTTCTCTTTCTTTCTTTTCTTGTTCTCTTTTCCGTTTTATTCCTTTTTCCCTTGAAAAGAGTCGATGGAATGTTTGTTTCAGGAAGTCGATTTCCTTTGATAGAAGGTTGAGAAATTTCAAGAAATCGGTTTCATCTTCTTGAATTGATGTTTTGAACAGGTCCGATTCGTTCTTGATCGTGATCTTCGTTTGATTATTTTTCCATTATTAATTAATTTCTTCTTTCTCTTCGCTGCTTTATTTGGTCTCTCTCTGTCTTTTGGAAAATAAAAACTGTTACCTAATTTAACCTCATTTACTTATTTTTAATCGTTTAGGCGACTTCTTTATGCTTCTGGATGAGGTTCGATGGCCGTAATTATTGTTATGGTCATAATTATTTTTTTTTTTTTTTTTTTTGAGCAAGATAACAAATAGGATTTTTATTGAGTGGTTTTACAAGATAAATTCTTTCCATTTCCCTTCTCTTATATAAATGTTGAATGTAGTTTTGTTCTCAGAAAAGAAAGAGTTTCTTATACTGTTCTATTTAATAAATCTTCGATCATTAGCGAGAAACGATTTTCAGTTGTTACTTATAAAGAATCCAGCAGAATTCCTGCTTTCCTCTTACTTGAAAATAATTAGTTAATTAATTAATCATCTCATGTGCACTGTGCTACAGTTGATCTCCTCTATCTAGTTATCAATATGATATTTTAATCTAGTCTGGGTTCAGAACTTGGTCTTCTCCTTTTGTTTTCTTCTCAAATTTTTCACTTCTTTCGTGCTTTCTGACCTTGGATTTAGCCATGAAAAACCCTAATTTCTTTTTCTTCTCATCTTCAACAGGTAAAAGAGTAAGGAAATCATGGGGAGAGGAAAGATTGAGATCAAGAGAATTGAGAACACACAAACCGCCAAGTGACCTTCTGCAAGCGGAGGAATGGTTTGCTGAAGAAAGCCTGTGAATTATCCGTTCTTTGTGATGTGGAAGTCGCCCTTATCATCTTCTCAAGCCATGGCCGCCTCTATGAGTATTCCAATAACAGGTGTGTATATGTGGATGTGAGGTTATTTCTCTCATGAATTCTATAGCATTCATGTTTTTCTCAAAGAGAATCTAAATTAATTTTCCTTTTGTTTTTTATTAAAGCAATGGAACCTAAAGTTTTTGGTAAGAAATAACAACTCCAGGAGTACTTTCTCACTCTATTCCATGAGTAAATATGGTGGTGAATATTATTCTTAGAGATAATTTAGTCTATCAGTCTACTTTTTCTTTTGTATTGTCTGGTAAAGAAAATGAAGCCGAATATGAATCTGAAATTAAGAAAAGTGAAAGCAAGTCACAAATCTTGTTGTACAGTTTTATCTTTTCTTTTGCTGCTGGGGTTCTCATTATTTTTGCATGATTTCTTGTGGAAGCAATTGTTAGATAAAGAAGACATGATGAGAATTTAAAGTAGTTTGTTTCTTCTAAAGTAGATAAAAAAGAAAATTTCTTCTGCGGTCATCTTAGACATCTTGCTCAGTTATCTTATGCTTGTTTTTGCTTGACAATTTCCTGTATATTCTGATGAATAGAGCCATTTATTGGTGTTGGTTGTAAAGTATTTTCCCATTTTCTTTGAACAATTGTGGTGTCTTCTGGATTGAGCTTGCCGCTTATATGCCATTTCCAAACTGTGCTTCAGGTGACCATTGTGAGGTCTTGAAGTAATAATATTTTTCGCAGCGTCTTAAAGAAACTTCTTGTTAGCACATGGTCTACGGGCTGGGCAACAGATAGGGTATAGGGTATATAAGGTGACGTGTAGGTTTATCTTCTTCCCCTTTGCCCTTTCTTGTCTTGTGTAACTGTTCTAACCTTGGCCTGGAAAACTCTCTCTCTCTCTCTCTCTCTCTGTTTGTGCGCCCATCTTGCGTAACTTTGTGTGGGGTTGCAATTGTTTCACTTCTTTACCCATTTCCTCTTTTGGAAGTTGAATTCTTTATCATAGAATGGAAATCAGAAGTGGTCCCTTTTTATTTTCAAGAAGTGATTGATTGGATGTATGATTCTTAGACTACAATTAGCACAAAAAGGCCTTCAATAGCTAGAACACACCTTGAATAGACTATACTGCTTGCAATAGAACACATCTCTTAAATCAGAAACTTCTTGTTTACCCAGTCATTTATTTACCAACAATGTTAGCTCACTTCGTGCGCGCGTGTGTATATATATATATATATATATATATAGCTTATACACTGGACTCTCCCCTTCCTTCAGATGGCAAACATAATTGTTACTTCTACTTTCTAGCACCATCATCTCATCAAAACCTTCAGTTGTTTAGTTCTTCTCTTAAAGCCACTTTCCAAGATTCCCCTACAAGCTCCTGCAACTCCTCCACCTCTTCTTTAAATATAGCAAAACCCTAGATAGTTTTCTTTGAACATAAACCTTATATCTTGTTGTTCGTAGGGTCTCGCCCCTCCTAGCGCCAAGATGGAAACTGTAGCCACCTCCTGGCCGGTTTCCCGTACGATGCTAGAGTCTAAAACCCTTCCCCGTCTCTTCCAGGGATGTCTTTTCCCCTGGGATCTCTTGCTGAAATGCTATGGTGGGGTTCATTGCTAGTGCGTTCATTGCTAGTGCGAAGCGATGATGATTGCTTTGTGTGTTGGGGGCTGCGTTTGGACTTTGTGGCTGTGGCTGTTTCTCGGAGCCTGCGCCCTTGACGTCACTCCGAAGCCGCCTGCTCTTGTTGACAAAACCTGAACTTCCCCCTGAGTTGTACGAGAGAATTATCGTTAACAAGCGTAAAGAGTTTCAGATTTTCTTCCACTAGGAAAAGTACGAATTGAAATATTTGTTTCGTTTCTTTATATATATATATATATATATCGAGGGTAATAACTTTTCTGTTCGGCAATCTTAAATCCATCCGCTTTTTAAGTTCTTTTTACAGGCTATGGTCAGCACTAGACTTGCCCCCTTCCTCTCAGTTTGACGCTTTTGAAGTTTGTTTGTGTTTCTTTTAAGATTTACATATTTACTTTGATGTGGACATAATTTGGCTAATAAAGTTGTCCTCATCTGCCATCCAATCGCTACTGTTCAAACTTGACGGGACTTATAAAATATTAAGTTCTAATAAAATTTTTTGAGGTGAAAAATGTATTAAAGGAATAGATTATTTATATATTTACAAATTCTTAGGTGATTCGTAATAAAGAAATCTACAGTCAAAGCAATCAAGTTCTTCCTCAGTGCTTAACATATAAGGAGTAGCCTCTCCCCTATATCTATAGATAATTAAGAATGAGTCAATTCAAACCTGTAACATATAAGGAGTAGCCTCTCCCCTATGTACATCTAGAGAGAGGGGGAGGAGCTTGAGCTTTTTGTTTGCGCGCGTTCTCAATGAAGGTGTTGTTCCGCAATGCCAAAAAATATTATCGGAGCAAAATGTTTAGCCAGGTTAGACCAGAAATAGTTGTACGTTGTTCAACATATTGGGTCACCGAAAGAATGATGCGTTTGGGCGTACTGGGAGGGAACATATATAGGAGACGGCAAGGCAGTTGACGTAGTTAGAGAGAATGGAAAGTAAGGAAGAGCACAGCATATCTTTTCTTTTCTATGGCTATTGCTACTCTATAGGTTGATGGACTGGTACAATCTGATGGACTCCCATATAGTTGACTTTTGCGGCGAATGGAGAGAGAAGAATGCCTTTCGTGAGTACAATCTAGCTTGGGATCTTGTCATCACTTTGCTGGATCATGTGGCTGGAAAGGAATAAATGCATCTTCCAAACAACTTCAAAGCCAGTTGGGTGCTTTCCTTGCAACGGAGACTCGGCAAGTTAATCATCTGACTGTGTTACAGTATGGGGAGTAGCTCACTTGTTTGAATCTTGTACTCAATTTGATATTCTCCTATCTCCCCACTCCCCTGCCTCCCGAACCACCTGATTGTTTGAATCTTGCACTCGATTTCAAAGCCAGTTGGGTAGCCTTTCATGTTTTTGGTTTAGGTCCATAGGTTAGGGTTCAGAGTAAAATTTAATGCAAGCACATGAATGATTCCTAAGAAAGCGTGCCTGATGACCGAGAGGTGGATAGGCATCTGAAACGTGAAATCATAATGTAAAATCACGCTAGAAGAGTTCAGAGGCGGTCTGCACAAAGAATTGTGGCTAGCTTAATAAAGTAAAATAACTTTTGGGAAGCTTGTGATGTTTGTTTGGTACTCAACGAGGCAGTTTGAGTTTGTTAGTGATGTGGGGTAAAATGCTTCCGCATTGGCTATATGGATAGATGGCAGAGAATTGTGGCTAGCTTAATAAAGTAAAATAACTTTTGGGAAAGCTTGTGATGTTTGTTTGGTACTTAACGAGGCAGTTTGATGTTTGTTAGCGGTGTGAGGTAAAATGCTTCCGCATAAATTGGCTATGCGGATAGATGGTGAAGATCACCTTTGGGCTACTATGATTGATCGGTCATTATAGGTCAAACAATACTCTGCCGATCTATTTCATCGATATCTCCGTTCGAGTCTCGCTAAACCGAGCCTCGTTGATCGATTCTCGGCTTTATTTGTCAAGTCTCACTTTCGAACTAGGGTTATCGAATCTCAATAGTCAGAAGTCACCTAACCCACTATTCCTTATGCCGAGCATCTGCCCGTGCCAAAGGATTTCGATGCTAGATCACCGTGATCGCAGAAATCTTAAGATAAGCGTTCTTAATAGTAATAAAAGCCAAATGTAACCACCTTCGTGGTTAGCAGGATCTGAAATCCTTCTAATAAGATATACATCAAAATCGGCCTTATTCTTCTTCAAATTTCATAACTGCACCCAAAAAAATAAGTAACAACATAACACCACCTCTGTTGCCTTTAAACGTCGGATCTCAGTACCCCAAGTATGCATGAAACACCCCCATTGATGCCATTCCCTTTTCTCCACACCTTCTCCACATTGTCTCTGGACCCACGCACCTTAAATCCCTACGTGAGGACATTGTTTTGCAGGTCCACAAGAATGGAAGGATGCCACCCGGGCTCCACATGTGCTGTTGCATCGCTTTTGATTCCCAAAAACTTAAAATTTTGGGAGAAAAGGTAAAAAAGAGAAGGACATCACCTTGAATGGCAAACCGCAAAAGGGTGATCATAGACGCTTTTGATCAGGCAGCCTCTCAAAAGGCCTGATCCTTCACAGAATACGACATCTTCATAGCAATCATAACCCGTTGCTCTATCGTCACCTACGGCACCCGTTACTCAGAACCAATTTAGCATATTGGTCCAACAAGTTCAGGCCTTGGCGCATTTGATGCAAGGGCTCCAAGAATCCTTCCTCCAACTGTGCCCAATCTTCAATCTCCTGTTGATACTCAATAACATCCCACTGAAGCAGCTATGCCAATGCAACCAATGGCTCCTCCACCTGATCAGATTGAAGCCACAATTCCCCCATGACACCCTGACCATGAAGTGGGGGAGACAAAGGCAATTCCTTCCAAAGCAGAAGATAGAGGTTTCCTTCGGCCTCATCGAGCCCGCTCATTTGTCCCCAGCTTCTTCTCATCATGGTTCAATGCATAGACATCGATCTTCTCTTCTGACCGGCTCCTCCATTACCGCAGGCCAAAGTCTTCGAGTGAAAGATCCAAGAGATGCGCTTAGAATTAGACGCTATCAAGCATGCGTCTTTGCCAAAATCTTGGGCAGAACGAAGTCCGCCCTTCACTGAGAGGATCATGAATGAAGCTATCCCGTCGCAAATAAAGCTCCCTGCCATCGAGCCATACAACAAGATAGCTGACCCGGATGACCATCTGAGCAGCTTTCGATCAATAATGCTGTTCCATGGAGCCTTAAATGTGATCCTGTATCAGGCTTTCCCCTTAACTCTTAGGGGACCCACCAGAGTATGGTTCGACACCTTAAAGCCAAATTTCATCGACTCTTTTGACGAACTTGGCCACTCCTTTATCAATCAATTCGTCAGCAGTCATCAATATCGGTGAAGGTCGGATTCCCTTTCCAAACTAAAGCAAAGGGAGGGGGAGTCCTTGAAGAGCTTTTTGGGTTATTTTAATATGGCTATGTTGAAGGTTGACCACCTCAAGGTGGTCATGTCCGTCCTAGCAGACGGAGTGCTAAAGGAGGAAGACTTTTATCTAGCATTGAAAGTAAATTACCCACAAAGTCTCTCCAACATAATGGCCCTGGCCAACAAATATATTAGGATGGAAGAGTTTCGAAGATCAACGCAAGCCGGGCAACAAAAGAAGAAAGAGAACAATGGCACGGATAAAAGCTTGTCAAATCATCCTGCAAGCCCCCATCGCCAAATGGCTCCGTCACCTAGATGGTGATCCAGGAGCCCAGCATGGAGGTTTAACCAGTTTACTTGCTTATCGTACCCCGGGCCCAAATCTTGATGGAGATAAAGTATCAAATTCCTCAGTCAAAGCCTCTCTGGGGTAATTCGACCTAGAGAGATATGATTAAGTACTCTCGGTATCATCGTGACCATGGGCATGATACCAAGAAATGTTGGTAGCTCAGGTAAGAGATCGAGTAGCTGATCCATCGAGGAAGGCTTGAACACTACATAGAACCTCTAGAGGAAGAAGCCAGAGCAGAGCATCCACCCGAGTTTCGAATAATAACACCCACTAAATCCATCGGTGATAAGCAATGTACACATGATTTCCATGGTTGGCCCATCCAAGGGTCGGCCAGATGAAAAGGAGAGCCCATTCAAGAAAATCAAATGTAAGGGACTCACATTCTCTAATAAAGACCTCCAAGAATACAGTATCCCCATGATGATGCTCTTATTGTATCCCTAAACATGAAAAACTATGATGTACACCAGATTCTTGTCGGTAATGGAAGCTCTGTCAATGTTTTCTATTTCAATGCTTTTGTGAAAATGAACTTGAAGATGGAAGATCTCCGTGCGGTGGACTCTACCTTGATGGGGTTCACCGGTAACACCATCATGCTCGAAGGAGTATAACTCAAACGGTTTGGACAGATGAATGGCCTTATACAATAACTATCCTTATGGACTTCCTGGTGACCAAACTTTGGTCATCGTATAATGCTATCCTTAGAAGACCCGGGCAGGTATCGCTTGGAGTAGTGATCTCCGTCCCACACCTTGTTATGAGATTCCCTATGAAATGGGAGGTGAGGACCATCCGAGGGAGTCAAGCTGCCGCACAGTATTATTTTGTTATTGACCTTCAATCTTGAAGGCTAGAAGTCAACGGACTCGATGCTTGGAAAGATCTTACCAAGCAAAGAAGGAAACCCATCGAAGAGGTTGAGGTGGTTTTGCTTGAAGAGGGCGGCCCCGATCGAACCATCCAGATCGGGTCACAATTGGAAGGAAAGTCCTGGTAAGACTTGGTCAACTTTTTATGTAAAAATGCCGATGTCTTCGTCTGATCCACCTCTAACATGCCGAGGATCAGTCCGAATATTCTCGTCCACCACCTCAATGTGGATAATACATTCAGACCAATCAAATAGAAGAAAAAAAGTTTTGCCCCTGAATGCCAAAAAGCTATCGAAGAAGAGGTCGACAAACTTCTCAAAGCAAACTTCATCCAGAGGTAAATTACCCCAACTAGTTGGTGAACATCGTCATGGTAAAAAAGGCAAATGGCAAGTGTGAATCTGTATCGACTTCACGAACCTCAATGAGGCCTGCCCAAAGGATAATTTTTCATTCTCGAGGATCGACCAACTAATAGATGCTACATCTGGCATTAGATTCTGACATTCATGGACACCTATTCAAGTTATAACTAGATACAGATGGCTTCCAAGGATGAAGAAAAGATGACCTTTATCACTGATAGGGGGACCTATTGCTACCGGATCATGCCGTTCAAACTAAAGAACGCCAAAGCAACCTATTAGAGGCTGGTCAACAAATTGTTCAAAGACCAGATAGGTTGGAATATAGAGGTCTTTGTCGACGATATGTTGATGAAAAGCAGAGAAGCGACCCAACATATAACCGACTTAACCAAAAGCTTTGCCACCCTCAGAAGATATCAAATAAAACTGAACCCGATCAAATATGCTTTCAAAGTAAATTTTAAAAAAAATTTGGGCTTCATGGTCTCCCAAAGAGACATTGAAGCAAACCTCAGAAGATCCAAGCCCTTTAGGAGATGGTGCCACCTAGGTCTGTCAAGGAAGTCCAATGCCTTATAGGACGAATAGCAGCCTTTAGCTGCTTCATCACCCAATTTACCAAAAAATGCTTGCCTTTCTCAAGGCACTTCGTTCGACAAAGAACTTCCTATGAACCCCCGACTGCCAGAAGGCCTTCGAACATGTGAAGAAGTACCTGGGCTCGCCTTCGCTTCTTAGTAGTCCAAGGCTCAAGGGACCCTTATATCTAACCTGGCTATCTTGGAGAATGATGTCAGCTCTATGCTAGTCCAAAAAAAGAATAAAATTCAGAAATCGGTCTACTATATCAGCAAGATGCTTTGGAACGCTGAAATCAGGTACATGAGGATTGAAAAGTTGGTGCTTGCATTAGTGATATTTGTACGGAAGCTGTGTCCATACTTTCAAGTGTACACCATAACGGTTCTAACTGACCAACCGATTAAAACAATCCTCCATCGTCCAGAAGTGTCAAAGAGGATGGCCAAGTGGACTGTAGAGCTAAGTGAGCATAACATACATTACCAACCTTACCTAGTCATCAAAGCAAAGGTTCTGGCAAACTTCTTCTTGAATGCACCATCCAAAAGAATGGATTCACATTGAAGGACCCCCAGCAAGCAAAGACCGAAGCTCGGTGGCTGCTGCATGTAGATGGGTCCTCCAAAGCAGCTAGCTCCAATGCGGGCTTGGTTCTTACAAGCCCAAAAGGAGTCATGTTCGAATATATCATCCGCTTCAATTTCTTGCTCTCTAATAATGAGGCCGAGTATGAAGCTCTGCTCGCTGGGCTCCAAATCACATGGGATTTAAAGGTTAATAGGCTGAACATCTACACCGACTCTCAGCTTGTAGACAGACATGTACGAAAAAAATTTGAGGCCCAAAAGTCGAACATGATCCAATATTTGCAAAAGGTGCGCGAGCTATCATCCAACTTTTTTGAACTTGAAATCATTCAGATTCCAAGGACAAAAAATGCTCGCGCGAACCTTCTCTCCAGACTGGCCACTACCGACTCCATGGATCTGGAGAAGAAGTTCCATCTTGAAGTTAGGAAACTGAAGATACAAGCATCTCATTACGTCCTGCATGATGGATAGCTCTATATATATATTCATGATGTAGCTCGAAACTGAACCATCATGAGTCGACCCTATTTGGCGTACCTCAGGGATGGGACTCTCCCACAGACAGAAAGGAAGTTAGAAAACTGAAGATACAAGCATCTCATTACATCCTGCATGATGGATAGCTCTACAAACGTTCCTTCTTGATGCCACTACTCAAGTGCCTTAGGTCATTAGAGGCCAACTATGCCCTACGAGAGGTCCATGAAAGTATTTGCGGCAATCACCTAGGAGGCCGGGCCCTCTGCCATAGTGCTACGATAAGGGTACTATTGGCCTACCATTATGAAGAATTCGAATGATTTTGTTCGAGCATGCGACTCATGCCAACATCATTTGAACATCCAAAGGCTTCCATCAACGCTCTTGATGCCCATCATGGATGCCTAGCCCTTTGCGAAGTGGGGTATGGACATTCTTGGTCCATTTTCCCCACAACCGGGCAAAGAAGTTTCTATTTGTGACCATCGATTACTTCACTAAATGGGTTAAAGTCAAAGTAGTTGCCCAAATCATTGAGGCTCGAACCAAGGACTTTATCTGATGGTCGATCATCTGCCGATTCGGCCTTTGACACACCATCATTACAGAAAACAGTCGGCAGTTCGATAACCCAAGATTCTGAGAGTTCTGCCAAGATCTTGGTATCAGTCATAAATTCACCTTAGTTGGGCACCCACAAACTAATGGCAATACAGAGGCAGCTAACCGAACTCTGCTAAAGGACTAAAAGCTTAATTGAATAGAGCATGCGGCAAATGGGCATACGAGCTTCACCATATCCTGTAGGCATACTAAACAACACAAAGGATTCCACAGGTAAAACTCTGTTCAGGATAGCCTTTGGCACTGAAGCCGTCATCCTGGTCAAAGTAGGCCTACCCTCGCCCAGAGTCAAAAGTTACTTCGAAGAAGCAAACAACGAACAACTACGGGCTAACCTCGATCTAATTGAAGAAGTTAGGAAAAAGCTCAAATTAGGATAGTCGCATACCAACAACATATCAGCTCCCTCTCTCTCTCCAGGATAAGTGACATAATCTGATAACCTATAAAAATAGGTAGAGTTCTACTAACCTTTATGTTGCGCTCCATAAAGTATTAGTGAACTCTATTTAATTTTCATAAATCACTAGCTCAAAAATCTATCCCAATAGAAACTTTTCATACCTGTTCATTTAATTTATTCATAATATCATCTTACATATCATGTGTCTCTGGTAATATATATATATTTTCTGTAACATCCTCAAGTAGTTTGTAAGATCACATTCACAATACGAGTCGCACTAATACATGATTATACTCATATCTTTTTTTAAAATAGAAGACTTTATCTCATTTCATAAGGGTCGTAATACAACACAGAGTAACAACTGTATAAACACACATACACAAATAGATACATAACTCTATTTTTATATACAAATAAGACTCTATTTACCTTTATAACATCCACACTAAATTCTTTCAATCTAACAATATTCTCGATGTACAATTGCCAACTCTCAGATCGAGATTAAAGCTAAGGCCAACTGTCTAATCTTGCTATCCCGTTCACTAATCTGCAAGAAAAACATCAACCATAAAGGGATGAGACCGAAGTCCCAGTGACTGAAGAACCATCTAATCATGGGGAAAATAAAGAGCCAAAATAATCATATTTTCTACAATATGCTGATATAATATAGCATGTATAAAATAAAGAACATTTTTAACATGATATCAGATAAAAAAATATAGCTTATTCTTCAAATAATATACCAGTATTGAAATACTCTATAAATAACTTTTTCTACTAAAAATAACTCATTTATATGAAAATCCATGAATGATGCATTTCTTTATAAACAAAAAAATCTCTTTTATATAGCCCAGATTTTCTTTTTCTTATTTTCTTTGATCCCCACTGGGATCTACATTTGGCCCACCAGCCTCTCATATAAAATCATCTCCACTGGAATATATATATATACCTAGCCCATTGGTCTCTTTTTTAAAACTCAATGCATGCTCTTTAAATCTTGCCCATTAGCATTTCTTTTTGAAAAAACTTCCCATTGGAAATATAATTAGCCCACTGGCCTTTTTAAAACTATATGCATAATCTTAAACCATCATGATGCTAGGCTATGTGTGATTCTTGTGATGCCTTTGAGGTACCATCCTACAGTCATCCTCCTTCAAGTGTACACTCATCGGGTGCATGAACTAGCAATAGGATTTTGGCACAAATAGCACCCCTTACACGTGCGATTCATCCAACAAAGTGCTTTGTTCCTTAACCCTAGAACCTTGGATTTTCTCTCTGCACTGGCTATATAATAACTAGCTCCACTGAGCTATAATTTTTGCCTCTATGGGATGCTTGCAACCTATCTCACTAGGCCTAGTCTAGCTGCACTCACCCCTGGCCCCAAAGATCATCGTACAATCGAATCGCAAGGAGGTGCCGGCTCAATAGTAGTGTGTAATACTCATGCTATAGCATAGTTTACAGGTGATCAGCCCCATAGCTGCCTGAATGCTTTGTATGATCCATACATCAAAATATATTCTTTTTAACATTTTTTCATGCACATATGCCATGTATGCATCTGAAACTCACGTATCAAATCTTTTGCTTTTAAAACTCATGTTGTAACATGTACTGCAGCTCATGCTATAAAATATGCTAAATACCCATTTAGGCATTAGAAGCTCATGTATAAAAACTCACGCTCAAACCTTTTTCTTTAAACACATGCTCAACTCATGTTTTAAACATATGCTAATATACTCATGCTTTAAAAATTCAGGCTTAGGCTCACATTTCATTTTACAAAGTACTTTTCATTTACCTTGCATATATATACACACACATATGCCCATGCATACCTCTCAAGTCATATCCTCTGTACACCTCCTGTTACACTTTAAGTTACAGATCATACTCTGCTTTCCACAAGCTATAAACATTTCTTTTTCTTGAAACTCATGCATTTTATTTCTATTTTGAATTCATACTTTGCTTTATATATAATGTGCATCCAAGTTCCATTAACTCAAGCTTTAAGCTTATACCATGCTTTTCATATGCTATGACCATGGGCTTTCTTTCAATTGTATCTTATACTCATGCTTACTTTAAATCTATGCTTTGTATTCAAGCTTTCAAATTCATACTTTAACTCATACCAGACTTTACATATATCGTGAACCGTGTCTTCTTTAAATCATGCCATAATTTCTATCATACATCGCATACGATATACATCCATACTCTTATTTAATCCAGCTTAACACATATCAGCTATTCATATGTATCCAGGCTTTTCTTTTCTTTTCTCTTTTTTTTTCACATCATATACCTTTTTCTATAATCATATGATTCTTCTACAGACTCATATCTTGGCCTCAATTTCAGAATTCTATCATAGCTTATACTCTTCCCTCAATCTCATTCTCTTTGTAAAACTCATGGCCTTTCTTCAACTCTTAGATAATTTTTTTCGTTTGGTCATTTAACCGGTCGGTACCATTTTCAATAAATCGAAAATCTTCGATCTAAATAGCTTAACGGGTAACGAAGATTTTTTGTTGACGGCTAAATGGGTAAACGGTTCGGGAACAGTATTCTCCGCCCCATCCCTGTTTACCCATCCTCGTTTTCCACTAACTTTAATATAATATATTTAAATTTTAAATATATATATTAATATATTAAAATTAAAAATTAAAAATAAATAAAATATATATAATCTTGACTCTTGCTCTTCCTTATTTTACGTAGCCATCTCTTGCTCTTCCTTCTTTCACACAGCTGATCTGAAGTTTTGAACCAGACGAGAACCTAGCTCCATTAATCCATCATCTAACTTTGCCAATTGCTACCCCATCAATGTTTCCAACACATTTTTCTTTTTCTAATATGCTCATCTTTTTAGAAAGATATCTCTTTATTTATTTTTTTAAAATTTAAATATATATTTTTTTTACGGTTGTTTGTTGGAAATCTTCATTTTCTGATTTTTTTTCTTGTTAGTTGTTTTCTTTATCACTTTTTGTTCTCTCTTCCTTATCCCAGAGTCAAAGAATCTCTTATATATATCAATATCATCATCTCGATTAGTCTTCATCTTATCCTAAACAAAATTATTTTTTAAATTTTTAATAAATTATAAATTTAATAAAATATTTTATTTTTTAATGTAAACGGGCAAACACGTACCCTATTTCCTCGGCTGGGTATCCCCGTCCCCGCCCCGTTAATTATAATGGTTTAACGGGGTAAAAAATGAGAACATTTTTTCTAACGGGATGGGACCGGTATAGACCGCCCCGAGCCATCCCCGAGCTGTTTCCATCCCTAAACATATATTCTAATTTTTTTTACAAGAATCATACCTTAACTTACATTCAATTGTCATGCTCTTATTTTATCATATACTAGGTTCTCTTTCTCAATCCAACCCACATACAATGTTCTACTAAGCCTTTCACATTATAGACTAGCATAATGCTATCACATGTCATAACATTCATGAAACTCATATTTATACTTTCTTTCTAAAACTTAAGCTATACTTTTCATTAATATTCTGCTATTAAACATATGCATTGGAATCATATCATCCCACATCTTAATAAGTATCCCTTCATACCTCTAAAATGCAAGTTCTTTTTCTCAAAACATTGATATGCTTTAACTCAAGCTATCAATTCATACATATAAATTCATATATTGTTCATCATATAATTCTTTACTCTATTTGACACTCTTGTTATGACATTCATGTTATTTTCTTGAATTTCTCAACTCTTTTCTCTCATTTATACCTTCTCCTCATATTCAAATTCTTCATACACTTTCTTTTCCCATGTTTATATTTATACTTCTAGAAAGCTCATATTCTTCCTATATCTCATATCTCTTTCGATACTTGAAATCTTTCTAAACCCAGATTTTTATCAAAAATCTCACACTATGCTTTAGGGCATGCTATACATAAATTCTTTTTCTTTTAACTCATACTTTAGGAAAATACACATATAACTTTAGTTTTCATTATCCTTATTTCCAAAACTCCTCTTTTGGAATATCATACTTTACATAGCACCATTTACATCTATGCTATATCAAACATCCATACAATATCTCAAAATAAACTGCATAGCAGATGAGGAACCCACTTACCTTAGCTGCTAGCATCCCAACTGATACTCATCTTCTGTGCTCTGGTTCTCTAAAACCACGTTCGCCCTATGCCGTCACATATAGACATATACATCATCAAGGTTCATGCTTAGAAGGTTTTCTTGAAATACTGCACATTTGCATACTAAATCTTCAAACATCTTATTATTTTCTTTCACCCTTTCATCCTCAAAGATTCACATACTATCATCTTCATAACAACAAATTCAAGATCCATGCTATACTGAGCTTAGAGAAACTAGAGCTTACCTTAAAAGCTAACACAGCCACCAAGATCCTCCCCAAGCTTTCCCCTTTCCTTCTCTTCTTCTTCTTCTTTTTCTTCTTCCACTTCTCCCAAGCCGATTCTCTTCTCTTCCTTTCTTTCTTTCACTTTTTTTTTCTTTTCTTTCTCTGGCCAAAACCACCTTTTTTTCCTTTATAGTTCTGATTGCTTGGGAGCTAAGGCATGAATAGTGACTTAATGAAATCTTCATTTTACCCCCGATAGTTATTATTATTCTTTCAAATTTAATATTTTTATATAATATTTTTAGGAAATAACCTTATCAACTCAAAGAGCTCGATTTTAGAAATCCAACGGTTCAAACAGCACTCAAATTAAGCTTAAAATAAGCTCAAAATAATTTTTTTAAGATTTAATCCAGAAAAAGTGCAGTCTTAGAGTCGGCTCTAGCAGAAACGGGAGCCGGCTCTAATGATGCCTCCAAAAAATTACTCTCTATATAACAATTAGAGTTGACTCTAATCTCTATAGGAGTTAGCTCTAATCATGCCGAAGTGTCAAACTGTTTTGATATGCTCTGAAGTCGGATCTAATACTTCTAGAGTCGGCTCTAAATACTGAAACTTGATACTTGATGTAAGACATATGGTCAAACTCAAATTTTCTTAAATTTTGATTAATTAGATATTTAAATTCTTGAAATACTTAATCAAAATTATTAGTAACATAAGGAATATACTCATATGGTTTTTGTTATTCATCAAAATCAATAATTGGGTCAACACCAATTATTGAAACCATCCGACTTCCATGACAAATGAAAATGTCATTAATATTACAAAAATTACAAAAAAAATTAGGATGTTACAATTCTCCCCACCCCTTTAAGGAATTTCATCTCCAAAATTTAGCTAGATATGTTCTCAAATAGATGAAGGTATTTCAATCTTATTCCATTCTTTTCTCTTTCCACTCTCATTGCATCATTTTCTTTTAACTAGCATCACTTGGTCCAAAAAATTTATTACTTTTACTGAATTCATTGTACTTACTCTAATTGCTTCTCTCATAAGATTTGCAACCCAAATCTTTGTATATTGCTCATAATCCTTTCAGTTTCTTTGGTATATTACAATATCATCTCTAGATACTATCACAATTTAACCACCATTTCTATTTTTGAAATACTGAATTCATGAATCCATATAACAACTGGACCATATTTCTCGCCAACAAGCATCACTCAAAATTTTCATAATAACCATATCTAGTTCTAACAGCAATCTTTGCCACATCTTGCCTTCTTTATTCTCAACTGATGATATCTAACTCCAAAATCAATACTTTTAAACATTGTTGTCTCTTTGCAGCAGTGACTAAATTTCAAATCTTTGGCAATCCTCAAATTCCCCAAGAATTTCATCTAATAATGCACATATCATTTGGATCCTTCTAGCTTTGGACCACTGTCCTTAAATTTACCACATATACTAGGAATGCCTCATATCCCTTTTTCTTCATTCCATCGAGAACTCTCTATCTATTCTCAGCAACTAGCCTCTGTTTAAATAGAATCAAAGATTTCTTAAAATTTAGAGCCCCTATTTCCTGGCTCTCTCTATAATTCTCTTAGCCTCTATGTTCCTAGGCTATATAAACCCCACTGGTACAAAGCCTCAAACTATGAATACAACTCATGCATATAATCCAAGGGTACCATCTATACTTCATCAAATACCAGTTCCATAGAACTGCTCTACTAGGCTGGTCCTCTCCCAGCAATCACTTTGGGTCAACCCTGACCCTTAACCTTTACCTCTGCCTAAGGACTACCTTCTTTCTTTACTTGTTCATAAATTCATCCATTCTATAAGTCACAATTCATCTGATCAATCTTAGTATCCAGTACTATACTCAACTATACTTAACTCATACTCAAACTTATATCCCTAGAATCTAACAATCTAGGGCTCTGATACCATATATTGTTAGCTCCCTCTCTCTCTCTAGGACAACTGACATAATCTGGTAACTTATAAAAATCAGATAGAGTTCTACTAGCCTTTATATTATGCACCATTAAGTATTAGTGAACTCTATCTAATTGCCATAAATCACCAGCTCAAAAATTTGTCCCGATCGAAACTTTTATACCAGTTCATTTAATTATTCATAATATCATCTCACAGTATCATGTGTCTCTGCTCATATATATATTTTTTCTGTAATATCCTTAGGTAGTTTATAAGATCACATTCACAATCGACATATGAGTCACACTAATACATAATTATACTCATATATGTTGGTTTTTTCTCCATTAAGCATATCGGTTAGATACGATTAAGGTGGTCCTATATTCCGATATTGAGGGATTACGTGAATTCAAAATTTGAATTCATGATTAAAATAAGAATCCCTCAACCATATTCGTTTGAAGCCCTCTGTGATGAACAGATAAGGCATAAAGAAATATAAAATGGAGAGGTCCCTGCGCCTGATCTCGACGAGAAAGTTTACACCATCACTGAGAGAGACCATAAGGTGTGAAAAAGCCTTACCCTTATCTCGAAGAAAAGTCAACCATGAAGCAATGGCTGGAGGTATTTATGTATCGATCATGATTTATTTTATTTTTTATGATAAATATATTGATCCTATATTTTACATATATGATAGGGATCAATATATTTAATTTTAGTCTATCAATATCTTCCTCCAGAATAGAAGATTTTATCTTATTTCATAAGGGTCCATAATACAACACAGAGTAACAACTATATAAACACATATACATAAATACATACATAACTCTCATTTTCATATACAAATAAGACTCTGTTTACCTTTTTAACATCTACACTAAATTCTTTTTATCTAACAATATTCTGATGTATAATTACCAACTCTCAGACCAGGATTAAAGCTTGGCCAATCACCTAATCTTGCTATCCTGCTCACTAATCTAAGAAAAACATCAACCATAGAGGGGTGAGATCGAAGTCCCAGTGACTGAAGAACCATCTAACCATGAGAAAAATAGAGAGCCATAATAATCATATTTCAATAATATGTTGATACAATATAGCATGTATAAACCAAAGTACATTTTTAACATGATAGGATAACGAAAAATAGCTTATTCTTCAAATAATATACCAGTATTGAAATACTCTGTAAATAACTTTTTCTACAAAAATAACTCATTTATATGAAAATCCATGAATGAAGCCCAAATTTTCTTTTTCTCATTTTTCTGATCCCCATTGAGATCTACATTTGGCCCACCAGCCTCTTATATAAAATCATCCTCATCGGGATATATATATATATATACCTGGCCATTGGTTCCTTTTTAAAAATTCAATGCATGCTCTTTAAATCTTTCCCACCAGCATCTTTTTGAAAACCCTTCCCCACTAAGAATATAATTGGCCCACTCACCTTTTTAAAACCATATGCATAATCTTAAACCATCATGATGATGGGTTATGTGTGATTCTTATGATGCCTTTGAGGTACCATCCTACAATTGTCCTTCTGCAGATGTACTCTCATCGGATGTGTGAACTAACAACAGGATCCCCGCACAAATAGAACCCTTATTCATGCAGTTCATCCGGCAAAGTGCTTTATTCCTTAACCCTAGAACCTTAGGTTTTCTCTCTGCCCTGGCTATATAATAACTAGCTCTACTAATCTATGATTCCTATTCCCATAGGCTGCTTGCAACCTGCCCCACTAGGCCTGATCTAGCGTGCACTCACCTCTGACCCCGGGGATCATCGTACGATCCAATCACAAGAAGGTGCCGGTTCGATATAGTGTGCAATGCTCTTGCTACAGCACAGTCTATAGGATAATCAGCCCTATAGCTGCCTGAATACTCTGTATGATCCATGCATCAAAACATATTCTTTTTAATATTCTTTTCATGCACATATGTCATGTATGCATGTGAAACTCACGTATCAAATCTTTTGCTTTTAAAACTCATGTTGTAATAGTATTGTAGATCATGCTATAAAAACATGCTAAATACCCATGTAGGCATTAGAAGCTCATGTATAAAACCTCACACTCAAACCTTTTTCTTTAAACACATGCTCAGCTCATGTTTTAAACATATGCTAATATACTCATGCTTTAAAAATTCAGACTTAGGCTCACATTTCATTTTACAAAGTACTTTACATTTACCTTGCATACACACACACACACACATGCACACGCACACGCACGCACACACGCACATACAAACACACATGCCTTGATATACCTCTTAAGTCATATCCTCTGTACACCTTCTGTTACAGTTTAAGTTACAAGATATACTCCGCTTTCCACAAGCTATAAACATTTCTTTTTCTTGAAACTCATGCATTTTATTCCTATTTTGAATTCATACTTTGCTTTATATATAATGTGCACCCAAGTTCCATTAACTCAAGCTTTATGCTTATACCATGCTTTTCATATGCTATGACCATGGTTTCTTTCAATTATATCTTATACTCATGCTTACTTTAAATCTATGCTTTGTACTTAGGCTCTCAAATTCATACTTTAACTCATACCAGACTTTACATATATCTTGAACCCGTGTCTTCTTTAAATCATGCCACAATTTTATCATACATTCAATACAATATACATCAATACTCTCATTCAATCCAGCCTTAACCCATATGACTATTCATATGTATCCAGGCTTTTCTTTTTTTTTCTCTTTTTTTTGACATCATATGCCTTTTTCTATAATCATATGATCCTTGTGCAGACTCATATCTTGGCCTCAATTTTAGGATTCTATCATACTTATAACATATATTCTAACTTTTTCTTTGGAAATCATACCTTAACTCACATTCAATTGTCATGCTCTTATTTTATCATATACTAGGTTCTCCTTTCTCAATCCAACCCACATACAATGTTCTACTAAGCCTTTCACATCATAGACTAGCATCATAATGCTATCACATATCATAACATCCCTGAAACTCATATTTATACTTTCTTTCTAAAACTTAAGCTATACTTTTCATTAATATTCATACTATCAAACAATACGTTGGAATCATATCATCCCCACATCTTAATAGGTATCCCTTCATACCTCTACAATGCAAGTTCTTTTTCTTAAAACATTGATATGCTTTAACTCAAGATATCAATTCATACATATAAACTCATATCATGCTCATCGTATAACTCTTATTCTTTACTCTATTTGATACTCTTGTTATGACATTCATGTTTTTTTCTTGAATTCTCTAACTCTTTTCTCTCATTTATACCTTCTCCTAACATTCAAATTCTTTCATACACTTATATTCTTTCCCCATGTTTATATTTATACTTTTAGAAAGCTCATATTCTTCCTATATCTCACATCTCTTTCGATACTTGAAATCTTTCTAAATCCAAATTTTTACAGAAAATCTCACACTATGCTTTAGGGCATGCTATACATAAATTCTTTTTTCTATTAACTCATACTTTAGGAAAATACACATATAACTTTAGTTCTCAGTCTCCTTATTTCAGTCCTTATTTCCAAAACTCCTCTTTTGAAATATCATACTTTACATAGCACCATTTAAATCTATGCTATAGCAAACATCCATAAAATATCTCAAAATAAACTACATAGCCAGATGAGGAACCCACTCACCTTAGCTGCTAGCATTCCAACTAATACTCATCTTCTATGCTCCGGCTCCCTGAAACCATGTTCGACCTATGCCATCACATATAGACATATACATCATAAATGTTCATGCTTGAAAGGTTTTCTTGAAATACTGCACATATGTATACTAAATCTTCAAACATCTATTATTTTCTTTCATCCTTTTATTCCTTAAAGATTCACATGGTATCGTCTTCATAACAACAAATCCAAGTAAGATCCATGCTACACTAGCTTAGAAAAATTAGATCTTATCTTAAAAGCTAACACATTTTTCTTTCCTTCTCTTCTTCTTCTTCTCCCAAGCCGATTCTCTTCTCTTCCTTTCTTTCTTTCTTTCCTTCTTTTTTTTCTTTTCTCTCTTTGGCCGAAACCACCTTTTTCCCTTTATATTTGGTTTCTTAGGGGCTAAGGCATGAAAAGTGACTAAACAAAATTCCCATTTTATCCTTGATAGCTATTTATTATTATTCTTTAAAATTTAATACTTTTATATAATATTTTTAGAAAATAACCTTATCAACTTGAAGAGCTTGATTTTAGGAATCCAATGGTTCAAACGATACTCAAATCAAACTTAAAATGAGCTCAAAATAAAATTTTTAAGATTTAACCTAGGAAAAGTGCAGTCTTAGAATCGGCTCTAGTAGAATCGGGAGCCAGCTCTAATGAAGCCCCAAAAACTACACTCTGTATAACCATTAGAGTCGGCTCTAATTTATACCGAAAGTGTCAAACTGTTCTGATATGCTTTAGAGTCGGCTCTAATACTTCTAAGTTGTCTTTAAATACTGAAACTTGATACTTGACATAAGACATATGGTCAAACTCAATTTTTCTTGGATTTTAATTAATTAAATATTTAAATTTCTAAAACACTTAATTAAATCATTAGTAACATAAGGAATATACTCATGTGGCTTTTGTTATTCATCAAAATTAATAATTGGGTCAACACCAATGCACCCACACGTCATTGAAGCCATCCGACTTCCATTACAAATGAAAATGCCATTAATATTATAAAAATTATAAAAAAATTTTAAGATGTTACACAATGCATGGCATGTTATGCATGGCCCATTACTACTCTTCATGAGTGAAAAGGAAGATTTTCTTTTTAGTAACCTTGTGCTCCGCAAAGCTTCAGTTTCTAAACCTACGAAGCAAGGGAAACTAACTCCGAACTGGGAAGACCCTTACCAAGTTGCAGAGGCCATCAAATCAGGCACTTATCAGCTCCAAAACCTCAATGGGAAAGCCATCCCCAAGACATGAACTCGGACAATATCCGTGTATATCATCAATAAGATGTTAATGAGAAAAGAGTTTCTCCCAAATTCTTATTCCTATGAATTATATCTTTGAACCCTCAGTTGGGCTAAGGTCTTTCTACAATAGTTCTCCAAACCTTGACAGGGCTGAGCACTTAATATCTTCAAACCTTGGTAGGGCCAAGCACTTAATATCTTCAAACTTGGCAAAGTCGAGCACTTAATATTTCCAAACTTTGGCAGGGCTGAGTAGCTAATATCTTTGAACCTCGGCAGGACTAAGTACCTAATATCTTTGAACCTCGGCAGGGTCAAGTACCTAATATCTCTAAACCTCAGCAAGGCCGAGCACTCAATATCTTTGAACCTTGACCTGCTCCTTGTCTCCAATTTCTTCTCATCACGATTCAACATTGAGATATCGATCTCTCACCCAGCCTCTCCGTCTAGCTGGAATGAGGTATTTGAATGAAAGATTCAAGAGATGTGGCTAGAGTTAGATGCTTTGAAACATGCCTTCCTACCTGAGTCTCAAGTGGAGCAAGGTCCATCCTTTACTATGAGAATTACGAGCGAAGCTGTCCCGCTGCACATCAAACTCCCTGCCATCGAGCCATACAATGGAACAACGAATCCAGATGACTATATGAATAGCTTTTGGTCAATCATGTTGTTCCATGGAGCCTCGGATGCAATTTTATGTTGAACCTTTCCCTCAATTCTTAGAGGACCTGCCATAGTATGGTTCAATACATTGAAGTTGAACTCAATCGACTCATTTGATGAGCTTGGCCAGTCCTTCACCAACCAATTCGTCAGCAGCCATCATTTTCAGTGAAGGTCAGATTCCCTCTCTAATCAAAAACAATGGAAGGGGGAGTTCAAAAAGAACTTCATGGGCCATTTCAACATGGCCATGTTAGAGGTTGATTATCTCAATCATGAGGTGGTCATGTCTGCCTTAGCAAGCAAAGTATTAAAAAAAGAAGACTTCTATTTGGCGCTGCAGGTGAACTACCCGCAGAGTCTCTTCGACATGATAGCCCTAGTAGATAAATATGCCGGGGTGAAAGAATCATGAAGGTCATGTGAGCTGAGCAATCAAAGAAGAAGAAAAAGAAAAGATCAGACAAAAGTCGACCAACTCGCCTTATGAGCCTGCACCGACCAAGAGCACTACCACCTAAGCAACGCTCTCAAAGGCCAGCTTCAAGGTTCAACCGATTTAAAGTCACCACACCCCAGGCTCAAATCTTGATGGAGATAGAGCACCAGCTCCCTCGACCGAAACCTCTTTGAAAAATCCAACCCAAAGAGTATGACCAAGTATTGTCAGTATCATCATGACCATGGGCATGATACCAAGGAGTGCTGGCAATTCAGGCAAGATATTGAGCAACTGATACACCGAGGAAGGCTTGAACATTACCAAGGACCTCCGAAGGTAGATGCTAAAGCAGAGGATCCACCCAAGCTTCAATAGAAGCCCCCCATCGAACCCATCGGCGATTGGCAATGTTCATATGATTGCCATGGTCAGCTCATCTAACGGTCGATCAAATGAGGAGCTTTGTTCGTCTAAGAAGGTTAAATTTGAGGAACTCACATTCTCAAGAAAGGACTTCCAAGGGATACAATACCCCCACGATGATGCACTCGTTGTATCCTTTAAATATGCAAAATTATGATGTACACCGAGTTCTCATTGATAGTAAAAGCTTTGTTAATGTTGTCTACTTTGATACCTTTGTGAGAATGGGTTTGAGAACAAAAGACCTTCGGATAGTTGACTCCACCCTGATGGGATTTACCAATGATGTTATTGTACCAGAATGGGTAACTACTCTAATAGTCCAGGCCGACGAATGGCCCTGCACGACGACTGTCCACATTGACTATTTTGTAACCAAGTTTCGGTCACCATACAATGCTATTCTTGGAAGGCCCGAGCAAATATCCCTTAGAGCGGTGATCTCCATTCCACACCTCTCCATAAAGTTTCCCACGGAGTGGGGCATAGGAGTAGTCCGAGGAAGTCAAGCCACCGTCCGATACTACTTTGTTGCCAACCTTCAATCTCGAAGGCCGGAGGTCGATGGGCTCAATGTTCGAAAAGATCTTACAAAGAAAAGAGGAGAGCCTATCAAAGAACTTGAAGAAGTCCCTCTTGAGAAGGATTGACCTGACCAAACTATCCTGATCGGATCACAGTTAGAAGGGAAGACTCGGCAGGACCTGATAGACTTNTAATTGCTATCTTCTAATAATAGAAGGATGGCGTGGTTTCACAGTTTAAAAGGAGTTACGGATCAGAACGACAAAGAATGGTTATGGGCAAGGATTACAAGGAAACTGGCACAGCTAATAATCTCTCTTACCTCTCTCCTTTTTAGTACTTCCTTTTTGTGTCCAAAATTATATGAATCTTATATATATAATTTGGAACCACTGTAGCATATATATTTGGCTGAGATGATATGTATGGGGATCAAATATAATTAATCTTGTAACATATATATGTGTGGCTGGCTGAGATCATGACATGTATGGGGGGATCAAATCTTAATTACCGTAACGTAAGAAAGATTAAGATTAATTAGATGGACCTGGTCATATATACTGTTCAACTGCTACGGTATATATGGTAGAGGGCTTCATATATGTATGGAGATTTGATAAGGATTTATTGCTGTTTTTGGACCCGAGATATATTGGGTTTGAGATCCACTAGAGGTAAATGGTTGCTAATTTCGCTGCTAGCTAGCTAGCTAGCTAGCGCGTTTTATTCATGGCATATATTGAAGGTGATCACGGCTATAGAACGATTTGGTAGATGAGAAATACGATTAAAAAAGCGTGTATTTATGGCGAAAATAATACATTTAATACGAGAGGACGGTTAAGGAAAGACTCCGCTTTTTGGGAAAACATACATAATAAATATTAAATCCCTCAAATCTTGGGGCCATTACAATATTAATTGTCATGAATTAGAGTTTTGAACTCAATTCAAATATATAGGGTTGGGTTTGAGTTCCAGTTTGGTGTGATTTGTGTGTCGAGATCAAATTAATCTTGAATTGGGTCCCATATATATACCTTCTTAATTAATTAACTAGTGCAATTAGCTTATGGTTGGGTTCAAATTTTGGGGCTAATTTAATTAATGATTGAAACCATTTTAGTTTGATCAAGTCTGGTAAATTCTAGTCATCTTGGGCTCCAGACCCCAGATTCAATGCATAGATCTAGATTAATTTTGAGCTTAATTTGGATATTCTGAATTATGTGTGATCCTACAGCACTAATATATTAGTGTTATAACATGATTTCAATTAAGTAATGTTTCATGTTTATTTGTATTTGTGGAGTGAGAGGTGAACTTTCTCTTTGTAAATTTTTTGTCAAAAGCTTATCCTTCAATAACAATTTGTTATAATGATGATCAAGAGTCCCTTTCTTTTTCTCAGTTCAATCCAATCTCTCTTTTTATTTCTCTTCTCTCTCTTCAAACATATACACAGCAGGTGCACCCATGCTAGCTAGTTATGTCTATGGTTCTTTCTCCTTTGTTATTTTGATCCTACTAGGGCTGCAAGCTAGCTACGAGTGGGTGGGATTGGGTTTAGACGTACACAACTTAAATTGAGCCCTTTGATATGGACTATGACAAGATTGACTTATTGATACCCCTTCTTCCTCTTGTGTCTCAGTTTGGATTCGGTTTCATAATCGAGATTTTATTTTATTTTTAATGAATTAGGTTTTCTATTTATTGACAAACATAATATGAGTTACATTAAAAAAAAAATACTTGAGGAGTAAAAACAGGAGGTACGCCATCTATACGAGCTAGTAGAAGACACCTTTCTAGAAAATTTCTAATTTGCTCATTTTTTGGGTATCAAACTTGTATTGCATGTCAATTTGTTTCGTATCAAAGCAGAATTCACTTGATTTAGCTGACTGGCTAACAAGCTCTACTTATCTTTCTTGTTACAAATAATGTACAAACCTGGTCTAAAGTTACAAAATATTTGGTGTATTAACTTAAAAAGAGAAATACAAACTAGCATGCATTTCTTTCCTTAAATAATCCAACTCAACTCAATTCAACTTATCTAAACCTTTTCCTAGTTATATGGGATCGGCTACATGAATCTGCTTCCTCCACTTTGCTTTATTCAAGACTAAGTCGACTCTCAAATTACAAATAGTTATATCTCTCTTAATTATTTCTGTTCATATTAGTTTAGGTTTATCTTACCTTATTATTATCATGGATTGTTAAAAGATCTCTCTTTCTAGCTGGAGTATCTAAAAGTGTTCGTTGTATATGTCGAAACTATTGTAATTAGTTTTTTTTATTTTATTTTAATTGGGATTACTCTTATCATTTCTCGTATATGTTTATTTCTAAATCTATCTTTTAAAATTTTACCACATATTCATCTTAACTTGCGCATTTCTGTTACACTTAATTATTTACGAACTTAAGGTAAATTTTTGATGTAAACCTAGAGTAATTGAAAGCTCACTAATTTCTCTTATTGTTGTTTTAATGATAGTTATTGCTCTATCATATATATCTTTTATCAATTCTATGTGCCTTTTGATAACTCTTTTTTTTTAAAAAAAACCCACCATATTATTTCTCTAGGTACTCTATCATATACTAGATTCATATTTTAGGAATCTGACAGAGTTTTACGTTGGCTGTTAGTTATCTAACGTAATCCTCCTTTATCCGGGCTTAGAACCGGCCTTGATGGAGTTTTATTGATGAAAAATATATCACCACTCTTTTTTTTTTTTACAAACGGGCGATCACACCAATCTAGGGTGAGTCAAGCCCGATATATCATAGTACAAAATTTGAGTAAGAACCATCGGGCACAAGTCACCCAGCAGCCAGTTCCAGGGTTCGGAATGGTGGGCAACCCGGGCAGCTACCCAGTCAGCCGTTGAGTTAACCTCCCGGTAAATATACCGAATCTGGGCACTATAAACATGCTGAAGCATAGTACTGATGTCGCATATCAAAGGGTTGATAGGCAAAGGGTCACTCGAGTCCTATCGGAGCCAGGGAACAACAGTAATAGAGTCCCCCTCGATAATAAGCCTGTGAATGCCTAGACTGCGGATAGCATAGGATATACCTGCCCATACAGCATACAACTCAACAAGTGGCACTGAAAGGTCTAGAAAACCAACTCCACCAGCTGTAAGCATCGACCCATCTGAGCCATGGATCACAAAAGCCGAACCAACCAGACAACCTTGAACATTGCCATCAAAGTTAATTGTGACAAATCCTAGTGGTGGGGATTCCCATGATACGAAGACCGTGCGCCAGAACGCTGTAGAGGCAGCAGGGGAATCCCAGATGCTAGGGCTATCAGAATCAAGGTCAGACTAATGGAGAGTGTACTCAGCAGAAAGGGACAGAGCTGCCCTGACAATCCTGTAGGGAGGGTCAATCACATCAGCGAAAATATGCCAATTCCAAGATAGCCAAACCTGATAAGCAATGTAAGCCCCCGTGGTACTCAACGAACGGGTGCCCCTCCGCATATCCTATCGGATCAAACTCAGGAAAGAACTGCAACATGGAGCACTACTATCACCCCAAGAGCGATAACCTGCTATCTGCCAGACCAATCTCGCTCTGCTGCAAGTGAAGATAGCATGATCGATAGTCTCATCCTCAAGCCCGCATAATGGGCACATTGGCTGAATCGCCATGCCCCTACCCGAGAACAGGGAGCAAGTAGGAAGGCAGTCCCAAACCAGCTTCCAAATGAATAGTCGGACTCTGTGGTGATGGAAAGCTTCCAAATCCAAGAGACATCCGACATATGCCTACTCTGTGGCCTAAAATCCTGCATAAGATCCCTGATCGGAGCACGAGTCATATAGGATCATAATCTAATGTTCGAGGCGTGATCCAAAGAAAGAGGAATGGAGAGAATACGCCGGGAAAGCTCCAGGCCAAAAAGAGTGACGACAAGGGAGGTATGCCAGCCTGTGTGATCCTGAGCAATTAAGTAAGAGACTCTCATATCACTAGGAATGTCAATGCTAACAAAGGTAGGCCACTGGGAAAGAGGAAGTCCAGCCTGAGCACATCAACAGAAGCTACATCGCCAATCATCCACGAGATACGAGAAAGCATAGCCGGAGCATGACAGCACACCTCTTTCTAGAAGAAAGAGTAGCCTCTAGTAGACTGGGAAGGTGTGTAAGGGGTCCAGTCTCCGTATTTTGCATGCATAAATGAGCTCCACATATTTATTGATAATTAACTCCTCCTCGGCTTTATGTCATCCTTGTATCTCAAGGTCTTTAAGAGGAAGGCATGAGAGCCATCCAAGAAACGCCCAACTGAATATGAGATAAAGAAGCTTCTACATGAAAGCAGATGAAGAACAAAGGCAGAGAATATCATTGCCTATTAATTAATTTGTAGACTAATTATTTGGTGGAAAATAGATTAAAATACTTAAACTAGAGAAGATGGAAAGAAAAGGTAAGCTTGAGACCTTTGAGAGTTTGCATGTGTGCATGCGCATGAGTGTGCTGTGGATTGAGTTGATAAGTGGGCAGAGTTCATCATGCCACTTGGTTTAAACATGGCCTGTTGACACCCCAACAATGAGTGCCAGGGCCATTAAGACTTAACCAGGCGGCAAGACAAGATCTTGCTGCTTGTCACATTGGAGGGCCGGCAAATGGCCGACCATAGGTAGAAGAAACCAATGAGAAGTTCCCTCCCATTGAGTGTTGTCCTACGGTACCAACTTCTTCCGTATTGGTTTGTTCATTGGCATAGCCATACGAAACTACTTCCCCCCTTCCCTTCCTTTGAGATTAAGCTTCTTTTCAACTGCCATCACAGACTAATTAGGTCCACCATGGCACCCTTTTCAATGAGCCCCACTCTAAAGGCTAGTGTAATGAGCCAACAAAATCCCACTCACTTTGCAGTAGACTACATGCAAGAAGATCCCCCATACTGGGAGAACTTCTATTTGGGTTAGGCCATATCCTATTAGGATCTCAATGTCCACATCAGCCACCATCTATGGCTAGTGGAAGAATACTAAAAGGTTACAAAAGTGGGGAGGCAAACGTTTCTATCAGCTGATATGAATATTGATAAAGGAATCATCAATCAACTGAAAACAAGTCCAAAAGCTGCTCTAGTTGCCATCATGATGACCAGTTGGGTGGCAATATGATAAGTCACAAGCCTTTGGAATGTAGTTTTTCCTGAGGGAAAGGCAAAAAAAAAAAAAAAATTGCACTCTAGATGTCATGCTATTCTCTTTCATGGTTGAGAAATACTGGATCTCTGCATTAGAGCTGGATGGAATGTCTTCTAGAAATACAATTAATAGGAAAATCATCCATGAAACTCCCTCAAATTTTTGAAGTAATCAAGTACTATTGCTTAAGATTCTCCTTTTGAATTGATTCGTTAATTTGATCCAGGATTTGGAAAGTTAAGGTGATTAGGTAAACATCTTAGGAATATTAAAGAAACTATTAAAAAAAAAAAAAAAACCATAGAAGGTACTGGAGAATGACTCCTTAATCAAGATCCCACTCTTTTAATTATAGGTCTTCTTTGAAGTTATCTGGCATTTAGCTTTATGTTCTTCTTCTTTATACCCTTTTCTAGAAGTTGCAAGTAAGGCACACCAGTAAACATTTGAAAACAAGTTCTAGAAATGAGTGATTAAAACTTGTAAACTTCTTTAAAGTTATTAGGATAGGAAAAAAATCAAAAAAATTTTTTTTTTCTGCAATGCAAATTGGGAACAAAAGTCAATGGTTGTGTTCTAAAAGTTAAAGAAATTTTTTTTGACTAAGTATGCATTTTTGGCGGCTACGCTTTTTGTTTCTACCTTAAATAAAGAGGGACAAAGGTGGCCGATGATAGCTTCATGCTCTAGTTTTGGGTTTGCTGCCTCTAGCTGCTAGTTTAATGTATATCCTTTTTTTGATTGGAGACTCTAAGAAATTTTTCAATAGACTTGGTCTATAATTAAGGTGGGATGTAGACTAAGCCAGTCAGGGATAGAGTATTGACCTGGTTTAACAAGAATTTTTTGATGATTTTAATGAATTTCCGGTCAAATTTTAAAAATTTCAATTGTTTTATTAAAGCTAAACCAGCCATATCCTACTGTAAAATAATTTAATTCAAAATGCAAATCTAATTAATATCTTTTGGCAGCAACCAAGAATTGGTGGTGATTATGTTGACACAAATCATTATTCTACTATAGTTTAGGCTAATATGTTAATAGCTAGCCCATTTCTCTTGTTGATGTGCTGCTATGCATAAAATATATCATGCTAAGCTTGGGGTACACAAGGAATCTCTCACTGCTTTTCAACTATTGTTAGAGATCATACTTACATAATAATTTGATGATACTTGATGACGTTCGATCGCCGAACTTAAACGCAGGAAAGATTAGTCTGCTCGCTGATGGGATCCTTGCCGAGCGGGATGACCTGCAAGAAGTTCCGAGACTAGAAGGAACTTCGGTAGGAACCCTCCAACACCCAAGTTAGCAATCGAGGTCACAGTCGAAGGGGAGCTCAAGAGAGCTCCTTAGAGGCAGAGAGAACTCTGAGAGTTGGAGTTTTTTCTGGTGTGGTAGTGTAGGTGAGCACCTGTGTTCACATACCTGGGCCTCGAGTTGACTTACTCTTTTATAAGCGTTTGACACTCGTGGGAGAGATGTTTGTGGAACACGTGGGAGTTACGTGAATTTGGACTGGTAGGTAGGTTTTGTCCCATTGGAGAGGGAGAGCTGGCGATTGGTGGGCCAGGTCCCATCGGTCGGCGGTGCCAGTTGGTAGGTGGGTCTGGTCTCATTGATGGCGTGGCCAGACGGTAGGTGGGCCTGGCTGTGTCAGGATGCGCAAATCAGAAAGTTAGTGGGCTTGATGGTCGGGATCGACTCGAGAAGTCGGGGCCGCCTCGGCTTATTTGGAGAAATCGGGGCCGCCTCGGGGAGAAATCGGGGCCGAGGGGCTGCGAAGGAGCCGGGGCAGACGCGGGGCCGACTTGGAGAAGTCGGGGCCGCCTCGGCTTATTCAGAGAAGCCGGGGCCGCAGGGGGATACCGGAACCGACGCGGAGGAGTCGAGGCAGACGCGGGACCGACTTGAAGAAGTCGGGATACCTCGGTTTATTTGAAGAGGCCAGAGCTGATGTGTCGGCGTCACTTGATTAATTTTGCCGTGATTATCCACATGGCTTCATTAGCCACATCAATACTCATGAAACCTACATGAGCCAAATGTAGACATAGCATAAAGTGACATAGAAAATGTTAACAGTACCTAATTATCAATCATACGTGGTAGGATAATAGTGTACAATTTGAGCAAACACAAGAAAATTGTTACATAGAGATATGACCTTAACGAGATGCAAGCTTGAATATATCTGAGGCTGTGCTGTATATATAGCTTAGAAAACTCTTTTACTTGTAGATTTTAAATTGCTTATAAGACTCCTATAAGATTTTTTTTAAAAAAATAATATTTTAAAGGAAAAGAGTGATGTTTAACTTTTAATAAAACATGAGTTGGCTACTTGTTCTTGGTAATAATTTCCATCGTTTATTGTGGCCCAATACGGCAATACATCCAAAGTTTAATTTTTATTTATTTTGGTAAAGCTTTGATTAGAGAATCAAATAAAATACAAGATTTTACTTTCCATGATTCTAGCAAAAACTCAAGGCAAAGTGTGAAACCTCTTCGTATGTATCTAATACACTCGTTATCAATTATTGATAGTATATTTTTTTGTTACTTCTCTTTTTTTTATGTTTTTCTAAATATTTTTTAAAAAAAATTGGACACATATTATTTCATCATCATTCTTTTATTAGCTATGTGTTAATTTAATATTTGTTTGAATTTTTACCATGTCGAGATCATAGCCTTTGCAGCTCTCCTAACATTTTGACACCAAACCATGGCTCCTCTTCTAGAAGCAACAATCTAGCATCATATTGAAAAAAATCACGTACAAAGTCATCGCATAGCTTAGCTCAGCTCATATTTTTCTTCCATGTTCGTTCGAGTAAAAGTAAGTTTAAGTAGATCATGGGATTGACGTAAATGAAGTCATGGCTCAATATTACTTTATCCTATCAAAATTTGGCCTTGCTTATCTCCATCACATGGTTAGACCTCTACGTTTGGACTCAATCAACATGGAGAAAAAAAACTCAATTTTTTGGCTTTTTCTGGCAACAGTGATAGAAAATGCCAAAGGTGTAACACCTAAGTATAAATGATTTCCTACCATATGTTAACATGTTAATGAGCCAGCAATTGTGCTTAACAATGTTTTGAAAATTAGATCGGATAACGAATCGGCTTGACATTTAGGTCATGGGTCAATCGGTTCAATCAGATAAACCAGTTTGATCGAACCGAATGATATCATAATTAATTTTTAATTTAATAATATAAAAAAAAAAATATTAATATTAATTTAAGTGAAAAATTAAAAATTAAAAAAAAAATCAATCCTAATTTTATTTATCAAAACTAAAAGTCTAAAAATTAGCATTGGATCGACTCTTTGAAACCCGTTCGGTTCAATAAATTTTTTTATTTTTCATCGGATCATATAAAAGTCAATTTTAATAATAAAATCGAACCGAGCTGATTTTCGATTAGATCGGTTTGACTGATTGATCCGATTTAATTTTTAAAACTATGGTGCTTAAAAGTGTCACAAGTTGAATCAAAGATGATCTCAGTATACAAAAATTGGTAGGCCAAGAGAAAAGGACTAGGGTATTACAGAAGAACACTCCTCTTGTATATGCTTAAAGAGTTTGCATCGGTTAGAAAGAAAGGTCATGATCCAAGAATGACAATTCTATCCTATTTGGTTGTATGTCGATGGTGTCGTAAATAATGAGAAACGGTTTAAAGCAATGAATCGTAGCCTTGAACAGATAGGATAGAAGTCTAATTTTTTAAGAAAATATTAAAAAAATGCGATAGCTGAATCGTTCTGGATAATATTTTGAGATAGGGACTTTCTCTGCTTTTTAATCTTGGAAAAAGTCCAGTAACGATATGAATGAATCAAGAACAAGTCATATTGCTCACATCGTAACATTTCTTTAAATTAAATTAGGTGCTTACATCCACCTATCAACCACTCAATCTCATGAACAATGGCGGAAATCCCTGTCGCTCGAGCCACGGCCTACCATGGCTGTTTTCTTTTGGCCAACTAACATCCATAAATTAGATTAATGTCACTTCAAGATTGGCTCTGAAAGTGAGTTCCCATACTTTGACAGGGTAACATTTTAATCCTACTAGAGTTCAACTTTGAAGAATAGCCACATTTTGGTGCTCTACGGTAACTCATCTAAGACGACATTCTTGTACATAAGCATTTAAAGTACAAGTTGTCAATGATATTATGTCAGCAGTGGAAAGTTTTCAATAATATATAAACAAATAAAAATATGCTTTTGATTTTTAAACATTTATAAAATTTATTTTAATTCTTAAACTTGTAGTTTAATCCTTTATATTTTAAAAATATTATATTCGTAACATTTAAAATTAATAAAATAGATAAAATATCATATTATCAAGAAGTTCACATATATGTAATTTTTTTTACTATAAAATATTAAAAATATTATATTTTTAAATAAATTTTGATTGAAAGTTGGTAGATCAAAGAGTATATTTTTACCATGGTGGCTATGCTTGAGGATGTGAGAGACGTAAGACTCGATGTAAAGATGGAGTGCAAAGCTTTAGGTAGTGTTTGATAGAAAAAATATTATCCATGGATAAATGTACGGGATAGAGTTTATCCCTTGGCTATTCCTAGGGATATCCCTTGACTATCCCATTGATCATATCAAATGCAAAAAGGTAAATCCATAGAATAACTTTTTTTTACTTTTATTTGGAGGGATAACCAGTTATTCCTGCATTCTCTAGGGAATAAATTGAGGGATATCCCATGGTTAACCATGGATTATCCCTTTGGTTAACTTTATTCCAAACTATCCCTTAGGTAGTGTTTGATAGCCCAAAAGCTATCCCTGGATAAATGTACGGGATAGCATTTATCCAGAGGATAGCTGAGGGAATAAATATTTTTTAAAATTATAAATTTGTCATCAAGGGATAACATTAGTTGTTCCTGGGTTCCCTAGGGAATAAGTTTAAGGGATAACCCATGGTTAACCATGGGTTATCCCATCTAGTTAATTTTTTTCAGATCTATCCCTTTTAGCTATAACATTTGGGAATAAGGAGGGATATCCGGGGGATATCCTTCCTTATCCCCCATATCAAACACTACCTTATAGTTATGGCTTTTGAAAATAAAGGAAATATCTCCTTTTATCCCCTATTTCAAACACTACCTTAGGCTCTTGGGAAAAGATGGTGCACGTCTCAATCAGTTTCATATCAATGATCAAACTTAAGAGTCTATTTCCTTAGCCTATCAAGAGTAATCTATGACTTGACCCACTCCTAACCTCTCACATCCTGAACTTCCCATCGTTAACGAATGCATCCGGGATTTATCAGTTTCAAAAGGGAGCAGGTACCTTGGCCTTGTTATTGCGTGTCGAATAGAGGGGGAGGGAAACCACTTAATTAATTAGTAAAATTTCTCTTAATCGTTCTTCCATCTTCATCACGATGTACTATAGTTTGGAAACCTTACAATGAATTAGATAGATGTAGTGTCAACTCATTTTATAGATTCATTCATAAAATCATTAGTTTAGAAGGCTTTTATTTCATAAAAAGTCAAGCTACATGTATGAGATAACTTAGAGAAAAAAGAGTGGTCAGTCAGTGAGTTCTAAATATGTATTATATGGAACTAATCATGAGTTAGATGATCATTTATTTATTAGGTCGATATTTCTTTTTAAGATTCGTTTTAGAATCCCTAGCCGATAAACTTGGATTCACTAGATTACCTACTAATATATATTTGCAAGAGAAAGAAAAAAAGTGTCAGTAAAAAAAGAGAAGAAGCTGGGATCAACTAACTATAACTTTCATATGATATATATGAAATGGAAGAAACTCAAAAATTTTACTCAAAAAAAAAAAAAAAATTCTTCTTCAATGTTAGCAGGGCATTGTAAGAAGAGAGAAAGGAAAATTTTTGACACAGACCAGCATAGGCCTAGGGATGGCGAGGTTTGGCCCACCTCCCATCAAATCCGATCAATATTGCCAAGAAATCAAACTCTTGACACAGACCAGCAAATTAGTGCTGTCAGGACTTTGAAAGAAACGCCAAAGGTTGATTTGTTATTCCATGAATCCAGCCTCCTGAGGAGGCTCATTATGATGTGTACGTGTTGTTCTTCCTTTAATTAATTTAGATTGGCTCATGACATGGGCGAGAATAATTGATGTCCTCTGTTACTCTTTTTTTTTTTTGGTACAGATGGTGATTCACACCATCTAGATCGAAATGGACTCGTTATATCTGAAACTAATAACTGGGACAAAATTAGAGGGCAGTAGTCTTTCGGTCTCCATATCCAACACCCAGAGTGAGAGGCCATCCTGGCCGCAATCCAATCCGCAACAGCATTGGCCTCACGATAGACATGGCGGATCTGGATGTTGGAAGCTTCCAAGATCATAGATCGGATATCACATAAGATAAGAATAGAAGGCAAGTGGAAACTATACTGCTGACGAATCCATCGAATAACGATAATGGAGTCCCCTTCAATGATGAGCCTGCGGGCGCCAAGAGTCCGAATGGCGTAGGATATACCCGCCCAAGCCGCATAGAGCTCAGTCATTGGTATCGAGGGATCAAGAAGGCTAAAACCTCCAGCCGCCAGCATCATACCATCTACATCACGAATAACATAAGCGGAACCAGCACTTCTGCCTTAGACACTCCCATCAAAGTTAATTTTAACAGACCCTGAAGGAGGGGGCTCCCAAGAAATGAAAACCGTACGCCGGTTCGCTGCCGCAGCAGCAGGGGAGACCCAGTGTCCAAGGTTCGCAAAATCAAAAGACTCCTGATGGGATATGTACTCAGCAAAGAGGGAGGTAGCCGTCCTGAGGATCCGTGAGGAGAATGAACCGTATCTGAGAACACAATCTGATTCTGGAAAAGCCATATCTGATAAGCAATATAAGCCCAGAATGAGCCCCGCTGGTGAGTAACCTGTCCCAATCCCTGCTTCAGCAGTCTCAGGAAAGAAATATGGTGGGAGGTAGAACTGTCCACCCAGGGATAAGTACTAGAGAGTTGCCAAATATGATGAGCCCTGGCACAATAGAATATAGCATGATCAATCGTTTCCTCCTCGGTACCATACACCGGGCATGTGGGCTGAATACTCAAACCTCGATGCGAGAGAAGGGAGCAGGTAGGAAAAATACCCTGAGCAAGTTTTCAGATGAAAAGTCTTACTCTAGGGTGAACAGGCAGTTGCCAAATCCAATCCCATTCCCTTGAATCCTGAGGATAAGTTCTAAACATAGAGAGGAGGTCCCTCATGGGAGCACGAGACAAGCATGATCTCCTCCAGACCCTGGTATCTATACTAGCAGCTGAGAAAGAGGTATGGAAAGAATACGCCGACAGAGCTCAGTCCCGTAGAAACTTGCCACCCGAGAATACGACCAGGAAGGGCGTCCAAGGATATAAGGTCACTGACACGCATACCATGAGGAGTATCAGGGCAGATAAAAGTGGGCCACCGCGACAAAGGAAGTCACAATCCATGCATCCTGAATGGCATCCACCGAAGTACCATCCCCGATCATCCAAGAGGTACAATCTAGGATAGTCGAAGCATATCGACAGACCTCTTTTCAATAAAAAGAATGCCCCCGATTAGCCTGAGAAATAGTGGAAGAGTTCCAGCGGCCGTACTTGGCATGCATAAAGGAACTCCACAGGCAATTCGGGTCAAGAACGAACCGGGAGGCATGCCTAGCTGTCAGAGCCTCTCTTCTGAGTAGCAGCGACTGGATACCAAGACCACCCTCAGCCAAAGGCAAGCAGACAGTGTCCCAAGCCAGAAGATGAATACCGTGGCCATCCTGCCTCAAAGCCCAAAGAAAGTCACGAAAATATCTCTCAATCTTCCGCAGACAAGCCAACGGAATAGCAGTGTTAATAATAGATAGGCAGGCATCGACGAGAGCACAGACCGGATCAGGGTAATCCGCGCCATATAGAAAGACCAGACACTTGCCAGCCATCCAGATGATCACGGATCCGCCTCACCAGATAACTAAAATCGAACACCGAGGCCGTCTCCCAGAAATAGGAATCCCCAAATAGGACATCCGATCGGACTGAGTAGGAATCCCCATAATCTGAGATATAGCCCTCTTCACAAAAGGGGATGTCCTCGGACTAAAACAAATCAGCGATTTGCTGAGATTGACACACTGACCCGAGGCACGACAATAGGAGTGAAGAATGGAGGCAAAGGTGGAGGCATTGCTGGTAGAAGCCCTCCCCAGCAGGAGACAATCATCAGC
Source organism: Calamus simplicifolius (assembly GCA_900491605.1). Lineage (NCBI taxonomy): Eukaryota > Viridiplantae > Streptophyta > Magnoliopsida > Arecales > Arecaceae > Calamus > Calamus simplicifolius. Next base: position 703,642 of record UESW01004326.1, on the reverse strand, counting down.
AAAAAGTAAATGGGACAGCGAAGGGCCAAGGGGGCCAGCAGCATAAGGGTCAATGTCTGAAGTCCGCATCGCCAAAGAAAGCTCCCGGGATAGAGCATCAGCAGAGAGAATAAACAAGAATGGAGAAAGAGGACATCCCTGTCTTAGACCCATGCCGAGTGGAAGAACTCCGTCCGACCCCCATTAATCATAAGAGAGAAAGACGGCCTCTGGACACACTCCATCACCCAGTCGACAAAAACCTCATGGAAACCAAACTCATGAAGAGTACTGCAAAGAAAGTCCCACCTCAGTCTATCATAAGCCCTCTCCATATCAAGCTTAATAGCCATGAGGCACTGACGTCTCGACGCTCGATGAAGGTCATGCATAAACTCCTGGGCCAACAGGGTGTTATCCGTGATACTGCGACCTCTAAGAAAAGCACCCTGCTCCTGAGAGATAAGACGAGGCATAACCAAAGCCATCCGAGTTACTAAAATCCGAGCACAAATTTTGTATAAAGTGATGCACAGACTAATGGGTCGGTAATGCATAGGGGAGGAAGCCTCAAAACGTTTGGGTACCAAAGTAACAAGAGTCCGCTTCCAGTCAAAAGGCATATGATGGCCAAAAAGACAGACTGAATAGCAGAGACCACATCCGGACCAACAATATCCCAATAATGACAGAAGAACAAGGGCGGATACCCATCAGGTCCCGGGGCCTTGTCAGGACCCAGCTCCCATAAAGCGAGGCGAATCTCCTCCATAGTAAGAGGCCTGATAAGACTGTCATTCTCCACATCAGAGACCTTGTAAGAAGGCAGAACCGGAGAAACTGGGAACCCAACCCCCGACATCTCAGTCCATCTGGTCTGGAAGTAGTTAATAAACTGATCCCTGATCGCCTGCGGATCCTCAACAGAATGGCCCTCCTCATCATCAATGCATCTGATGCGATTCGCCGATCGGCGCCGCAAAGTAGTCTGATGAAAGAATCTCATATTACGGTCTCCCTCCTTAATCCACTGAATACGGGACCTTTGCCTCCAATAAGTTTCCTGCTGCAACATTAGAGAATGATGGACAGCTAAAGTGGATCTGAGAGTCGACAGATCCGCATCGAGGAGAAAACCCTGCTGATCCTCCTTGTCTTGCAAAGAAGAGATAATAGACTCTGCATGTTCAACATGCCTCAAAATATTCCCGACCTCCCTCCTGTTCCAGCTAGAAAGCCTACGACTGACAAGAAGGAGCCGTCTAGAAAGTCTGTAAGTGGCACTCCCTCTAACTGGCAACCGCCAGACCTGAGAAATGATATGTCTCGCAGAAGAATAGAAGGTCCAGAACTTTTCGAACTTAAACTGTCTAAACCGCTGAAGAGGCACATCAGTAGAAATGAGGATAGGACAATGGTCAGACCCTATTCTTGGCAAATGAGTAACAGTAGCAGAAGGAAAGAGTTGAAGCCAGTTGGCAGAAGCCAAAGCCCTATCCAGTCTCTCCCAGACTCTAGCAGATCCCTGACAATTATTGCACCAGGTGAACTGGGGTCCAGTAAATCCCAAATCCAAAAGATCTGCCGAGGCAATAAAGTTCCTGAACTCAACAATGCCCGAGGAAGCAACAAATTGTCTGCCTCCTCGCTTCTCAGAGGCCCCCACAATACAGTTAAAATACCAGCAATGAGGGAGGGAAAACCCTGGCCAAGAAGCAGTTGGATCTCATCCCAAAGCACTCGGCGCACCCTAAACTCAGTGCTGGCATAAATTCCCGAAAGCAACCAAGGTGCAGAGGACCCTTCCGAAACAACTAAAGCAACCTGCTGGCCACAATCATGAAAGGCATCCACACGGACTCTATCCAATCTCCAAAGAACCAAAATGCCTCCAGAAAGACCAACAGAGTCAATAGCATAAGAATTTCACAATCTAGAAATCTGCCTCCGAAGGCGATACAAACTATCCCCCGAAAGACGAGTCTCCGTCAAAATACAGATGTCAAGGTTATGAAGCTGCTGAAGCCTCCCAAAAGAAGAACGAAATGAGGGTTTCAGGGCTCCTCGAACATTCCAAACAAGAATCTTCATTTAGGAATTAGAGGAAGAGGGACCCCCAACAGTGTCCCCGATCACCTTCTCGCCAAGGAGATCATTAAGCAGCATGGGACCCTCAGGTCCGTGGCCAGTACAGTCATCCACCCTGGAATTACTTATTAGCTGAATACTGTTCAGATTAGGCACATTTATTGGGAAGCAAATTTAGCGGCTGATTGGATTGCTGCCTGATCCGTGCCCGCCTATGCTTGCTCAAATTTTGTATTCTGATAAATTGGGGTTGACTCAACTTAGATTGGTCTGATCGCCCGTTTGTACAAAAAAAAAAAAAAAAAAAAAGAGGGAAAGGGTGTGTGTGCCGGGAATTAGGAGAGGACTAATAGGCAAATAATGGGCAAATTTCATTGGTAAACATAAAATATTTTTGCCATAATAATTTTGAAAGAAAATAAGGGATGATAAATGCTTTGACTTTTTTGCATTTTTTTTATTTTTAATTCTCAAACCTCTACTCCAAATCCATTTTAATCCTCGAATTTTTAATTGTTTTGGTTCGCTCCCTTATATTTTAAGAATGCTAGCATTCTTAATCCAGTCTTTTATTCAATTTCTTTGTGGAGAAACGCTCCCAAATGAATCATCTTTCATGATGATGAACAAATATGATCAAGAATTTTTCTTTAAAGCTTAACATATCAACTAAAGGAGCAAAGAACATTTATCCATTTCAACTGGCCAATTTAATTAACTAGGAGTTTCTTAAAGGTAACTAAAAGAAAACACTAACAATTTAACTAGGAGTTTCATGGTCTTCCAATTGCTGTTGTTCAAGGACAAGGAAGAGCAAGAAGAGTACTATAAAGGTCATGGAGATCTTCAAAATATAGCTCAGAATTTCACCATTATCATTGAAAGCTTCCGAGAAAGTAGACAGAACGCAATGGACTCGTGACATCTTTCAGAAAAAGCTAGTGTTGGAGAGGGCATGAGAAAGATTTTGAAGCCTAACAACCAAAATGGCATGAAGAATGGAATTAGTATGTATGATGAGGACGTAATAAGTTCTTTGGGACCAAGGACAAGTTTCACAAATAATGCAGCAAAAGATAGACAAAGTCCCCATGATCCTTGTGTCTATTTAATTATGGTATCAATCAATGGAAATGCAAGGGCTAATAATTTATTCATAATATTATATTTTACCAAAGCAAGGAGTATAAAATGTATTTATTGCATGCATACATACATGGAGATTTGTTGTATCAATCAACGGAAATGCAAGGGTTAATAATTTTCCTATAATATTGCATTTTTTTAAAGCAAGGAGTGTAACTAGTATTTATTGCATGCATATATATGTTAAGATTTGTGGCAACAATCAATGGAAATATAAGGACTAATAATTATCTATAGTATTATTTTATGCTAAAAAAATTAGATTTTATTCATTAGATAGAGAATTGATGGTTAGATCCACCAATACCAACACTCATTTCATACTTTATTCGTCTCATCTTGCACTATATTACCATAATTTATCGTTCGAAGATGTTTCATTAAGTTAATTTTTTTAGAAATTAAGAATATGGATGCAAATATTTATGCCCATACATACATGCTGATTTTCTTTTTTTGATAAAAAAATTTTATACATATGAGAGCTCCATAACCTTTTTGAGACAATTAAAAAACTCATGAATCTAAAATAAATAAATATTTAAAGATGAGAATAATTATCGCCCTAGCCTTTATGTCAAAGATTCAGCATTTAAAAATGAGGAAAGGGACACAGTTGGGCACTTTAAGAAAGCATCTGTGTCTTCTTTAAGCTAAAGATGATAATAAACTTACCATGATGTACACGCCTCTGTCCCACAGCCTGATTAAAATGGATCATGCGAAGGCGTGCAAAAGTTTAAAGGAAGTAAACTTTGGAGTAATTTATACTTGAACCATATTCCAATATTCCATGGACCAATAGATAAATTAATAAATACATGAAAAGGATTGAAGAGATTAAAAAATAATGTCATCTAATTGAGGCAATGTGCAATGCTATGCCGTGGAAAGGTGTTCTTTGACCAGGTGTTTGGAAAATGAGAAAGGTGGTGGCTCGGGTCCGCCGCAGCTCAGTGGAAGAGGCTATTAGTGAGATTGATTGCAAACTTTGAGATGCCTGTCAAGTGCATCAATAGTTTTCAATTCATGAGCTTGGGTGATGCTTCATCACCATCATTCATCAAATATGAATCTCAAAGTTTCATAAACGTTACACCATGCACCTTCGAAAATCTTTCCAATTCCAATATTGCTCATTAAACTACAGATAATTTATGAGGTGATGTTATTAAATTCATGATTTCATATGCCAACAGAACATTTCATTAGCTATATGAGTCATTATTCCGAGTTTTCGGATGAATGATCCTATCCTTAATTATTTCTAAAACATCTTCTATTTCAAGTTTTAGAATGAAATGGAATGATAGCACACATAAGAAAAAATTAGAATGATCTTATCCTATAAAATTTAAAGCCTTTAATAGATTTGAAGCTAATTTTTTTTTTTTCATATTGTGTGGGTCTAGAACAAGTATATATTTAGCACAAAAGTATTGGTGACGAGGTACAAACAATGATATAAGTTGCCTAAGCGATCTAAAATGGCTAACAAAGGAGCCTAAGCTTAGGTCTTATTGTTGAGATATTAGGAGATTCAAAAATTTTAAATCTCTAATGATGACGCCAAATCACCAGCCTCGAGCGTCCGATCGCCTCCTCCAGCGAGCTCCTCGCACCTGCAAGCAAGTCCCCGGGGCCGAAGATTTCGACGGGGACCCTCCGACGCTCAAGTCAGTGGTCTGGGCATCAGCCGTGAGCTTGAAAAAGCTCGAAAGAGAAAAGAGATGTGGCTCCGAGAGAGATCTCTCATTGTGAGCGTTTAGGGGTGTCAAGAGCGTGTTACCTGGTCGAGGTCCCTCTTATCCTTTTTATCGATGCCTGGAATCCGTCGGCTTGGGACGTGATCTCTTGTCAGAGCATTAATTGATGGCAGTACGGTGGAGCTTACCTCCATGTGCCGTGTCGCACTACGGGCCGCGTCCTGTCAGAGTTGGTGGCTGCAGGGCATGGCCGATCGTTACGGCGCTTGCCAGGCGTGTCCCCCCTTTTTGGTTGTCTATCTCTCGTAGAGCATTTGATCATAGAGTGTTTGCATGGCACTGTTCATGCCCTTGAATGAGCTCCAGAGATAGCTGTGGGTGAATACTTGCATGGTACTGTTTACCCGCACTGTTCAATGTCCGAGCCTGAAAGGGGTCTCGGGTCTCGGGGTAGGATGCTGCGAATGGACCCCGAGACCGACGGGGGTCTCGGGCAGGATACCGTGAGTGCACCCTGAGACCGACAGGGGGCTTGGGGTAGGATGTCGTGAATGCACCCCGAGACCGACGGGGGGTCTCGGGGTAGGATGTTGTGACCGTACCCCGAGACCGACGGGGGGGTCTCGGGGTAGGATGCTGTGACCGCACCCCGAGACTGACGGGGGTCTCGAGGTAGAATGCTGTGACCGCACCCCGAGACCGACGGGGGTCTCGGGGTAGGATGTTGAGACCGCACCCCGAGACCGACGGAGGGCCTCGGGGTAGGATGTTGTGACCGCACCCCGAGACCGATGGGGGGTCTCGGGGTAGGATGCTGTGACCGCACCCCGAGACCGACGGGGGGTCTCGGGGTAGGATGCTGTGACCGCCCCAAGACCGACGGGGGGTCTCGGTAGGATAGCGTGAGTGCACCCTAAGACCGACAGGGGGTCTCGGGATAGGATGTCGTGAATGCACCCTGAGACCGATGGGGGGTCTCGGGGTAGGATGTTGAGAGCGCACCCCGAGACCGACGGGGGGTCGGGTAGGATGTTGATGGACCAGGAGGTCGAGGTTGGCCGGAGCCGACGCCGAGACCGATGCCGAGATGGGAATAGGCCGTGACCGACACGGAGGTCGATGTGGGCCAGAGTCTACGCCTAGACCGACGCTGAGATGGGAATGGGCCATGACCGACACGGAGGTCGATGTGGGCCGGAGCCGACGCCGAGACCGATGCCAAGATGGAATGGGCCGTGACCGACACGGAGGTCGATGTGGGCCGGAGCCGATGCCAAGACCGACGCCGAGATGGGAATGGGCCATGACCGACACAAAGGTCGATGTGGGCCCTGGAGGTCGAAGCGGGCTCTGTCAGCTTCCTTCACGGTTCTCTAACGGCGTTGGATCAGCCGCATCAGATGCCCCCTCGCCCCTGAGACGAAGCAGGCCTATCCAGTAAGGCGAAAGGGGCGTTACCTCCAAGTGGCTGATCCTCGCCTGATGCAGGGCTTCATGCCTGGCTGGTGCAGGGCTTCAGGTGCCGACGGGTGTCGGACTTCATGCCTGGCTGGTGCAGGGCTTCATGCCTGGCTGGTGCAGGGCTTCAGGTGCCGACGGGTGTCGGGCTTCATGCCTGGCTGGTGCAGGGCTTCAGGTGCCGACGAGTGTCGGGCTCCATGCCTCGCTGGTGCAGGGCTTCATGTGCCGACCAGAGTCGGGCTTCATGCCTGGCTGGCTCAGGGCTTCATGCCTGGCTGTTGCAGGGCTTCAGGTGCCGACGGGTGTCGGGCTTCATGCCTGGCTGGTGCAGGGCTTCATGCCTGGCTGGTGCAGGGCTTCAGGTGCCGACGGGTGTCGGGCTTCATGCCTGGCTGGTGCAGGGCTTCAGGTGCCGACGAGTGTCGGCTTCATGCCTGGCTGGTGCAGGGCTTCATGTGCCGACGGGTGTCGGGATTCATGCCTGGCTGTGCAGGGCTTCATGTGCCGATGGGTGTCGGGCTTCATGCCTGGCTGGTGCAGGGCTTCATGCCTGGCTGGTGCAGGGCTCAGGTGCCGACGGGTGTCGGGCTTCATGCCTGCTGGTGCAGGGCTTCAGGGCCGACGGGTGTCGGGCTCCATGCCTGGCTGGTGCAGGCTTCATGTGCCGATCAGAGTCGGGCTTCATGCTTGGCTGGCGTTGGGCTTCATGCCTGGTGCAGGGCTTCAGGTGCTGACGGGTGTCGGGCTTCATGCCTGGCTGGTGCAGGGCTGGTGCAGGGCTTCAGGTGCCGACGGGTGTCGGCTTCATGCCTGGCTGGTGCAGGGCTTCATGTGCCGACCGGAGTCGGGCTTCATGCCTGGCTGGCGCAGGGCTTCATGCCTGGCTGGTGCAGGGCTTCAGGTGCCGATGGGTGTCGGGCTTCATGCCTGGCAGGTGCAGGGCTTCATGTGCCGACGGGTGTCGAGCTTCAGGTGCCGACGGTGTCGAGCTTCAAGTGCTGACGGGTTGTCGGGCTTCATGCCTGGCTGGTACAGGGCTTCATGTGCCGATGGGTGTCGGGCTTCAAGTGCGACGGGTGTCCGGTTTCATGCCTGGCTGGCCCAGGGCTTTGGTGTCGGCGCTTGGGGCCAGCCGGGGCCATCCCTGCTGGACCCGGGCTTTTGTTGCTGAGAGCTGGTGGTAACCGCTCTGCCAGTGGTACACTGGGCTTCATGCCTGGCTGGACCAGGGCTTTGGTGCCGACCGGAGTCGGGCTTTTGTTGCTGAGCCGGTGGTACACCGCTCTGCCAGTGGTACACTGGGCTTCATGCCTGGCTGGCCCAGGGCTTTGGTGCCGGCGCTTGGGGCCGGCCGAGGCGTCCCTGCTGGACCCGGGCTTTTGTTGCTGAGAGCCGGTTGGTACACCGCTCTGCCAGTGGTACACTGGGCTTCATGCCTGGCTGGCCCAGGGCTTTGGTGCCGACCGGAGTCGGGCTTTGTTTCTGAGAGCCGGTGGTACATCGCTCTGCTAGTGGTACACTGGGCTTCATGCCTGGCTGGCCCAGGGCTTTGGTGCCGATCGGGGTCGGGCTTCATGCCTGGCTGGCCCAGGGCTTTGGTGCCGATCGGGGTCGGGCTTCGTGCCTGGCTGGCCCAGGGCTTTGGTGCCGACTGGGGTCAGGCTTCATGCCTGGCTGGCCCAGGGCTTTGGTGCCGGCGCTTGGGGCCGGCCGGGGCCGTCCTTGCTGGACCCGGGCTTTTGTTGCTGAGAGCCGGTGGTACACGCTCTGCCAGTGGTACACTGGGCTTCATGCCTGGCTGGCCCAGGGCTTTGTGCCGACCGGGATCGGGCTTCATGCCTGGCTGGCCCAGTGCTTTGGTGCCGACCGGGGTCGGGCTTCGTGCCTGGCTGGCCCAGGCTTTGGTGCCGACCGGGGTCGGGCTTTTGTTGCTGAGAGCCGGTAGTACACCACTCTGTCAGTGGTACACTGGGCTTCATGCCTGGCTGGCCCAGGGCTTTGGTGCCGACCGGGGTCGGGCTTTATGCCTGGCTGGCCCAGGGCTTTGGGTGCCGACCGGAGTCGGGCTTTTGTTGCTGAGAGCCGGTGGTACACCGCTCTGCAGTGGTACACTGGCTTCATGCCTGGCTGGCCCAGGGCTTTGGTGCCGACCGGGGTCGGGCTTCATGCCTGGCTGGCCCAGGGCTTTGGTGCCGATCGGGTCGGGCTTTTGTTGCTGAGAGCCGATGGTACACCGCTCTGCCAGTGGTACACTGGGCTTCATGCCTGGCTGGCCCAGGGCTTTGGTGCCGACCGAGGTCGGGCTTAGAGTGCCGGCGCTTGGGGTCGATCGAGGTCTTCCCTGCTGGACCGGGCTTTTGTACGCCAAAGCGAGGTTGGCCTTGGATGTTGATGCAGGTAGATCTTCTCTGCATGACATTTTAAGTATTAATGAAAGAACTGTCTTAAGTGCATGTACTTAGCTCTTGTAGCACCCATGTTTTTTGTTTTGTGGATTTGAGCACTTCCGCCCCCTGGTGGTCTGCCCCCAGGGAGTCATGTAGTCGGATTAGAAGTGTCGTTGTCCTTACTTGGGCCTTCCCTCGCATTGGAGGCCAGGATGAGATGTCTGGCCGGGAAGAAGCTAGAAATCGGGGCAAAGCTGGAGTCCGTTGAGGAAAGCCCCGACAGTTGGCGGTCATTGAAGACGAGCGGCCGGGAGAGTCCACCGAGGGTGGACGATTAGGAGAAGATGTTGCTGGGAGGCCCCTTTGCCTAGCTCTTTCTTTGAAGAGATTGATTGCCCTCGGTGCTGAAGCTTGAGAGCAGCTAGAACGACATCCGTAAAAGGTCCTAGGCTCGGTTTGGCTCTCGGCTTACTACCACCAGAAATTGACATGCCCATAAATCCTTGAGGTGACGAATAATGTCTCAAGTTCATCCCTTTTGGAAATTATTCTTCGACCCATGCTGCAGTCCGCCTCTGGTTGATTGTTGAGCCTTTGAGCGAGCTCTCCCAGTCGTGGTGTTGTTTGTCCAGACGCTTCTTCACCTAAGGTTTAAGATCTTTCCCAGATGGCTCAGAAGATGAGTGATGAGGAGTGGCAGCTTGAGCGGGGGGAGGAGACTGCAGTTTCTTGAAAGCTTTGCCTCTGCAGCTCATGAGTGCTGCATTCAAGGCTTGAACTTGCTGATTGAAGATAGCCGGCTGGTTGATGAAAGCAGCTGAGGTTGGTGGTGAGTGAGGAACAGAGAGAATGGTCCCTTGTTGCTCAGTGTGACATGGATGCCCCCCGGCATGATTGGTGAGGACCTTCCGGGTGCATCACCACCAAAGACTTGACGCTGCCCCCCAGCGTAGCTGGTGGAGAGCTCTTGCGCACGGGTCATCACCATTGTTTAAGAGCTCGGGGAAGAGGAGTTGTCGATTGCCGATTCGAAATCTCTCTTATCCCCCCTACCTGGCGCGCCAATCTGATGACGCCAAATCACCGGCCTCGAGCGTCGGTCGCCTCCTCCAGCGAGCTCCTCGCACCTGCAAGCAAGTCCCAGGACCGGAGATTTTGGCGGGGACCCTCCGACGCTCAAGTCAGTGGTCTGGGCATCAGCCATGAGCTTGAGGAAGCTCGAAAGAGAAAAAGAGATGTGGCTCCGAGAGAGAGATCTCTCGTTGTGAGCGTTTAGGGGTGTCAAGAGCGTGTTACCTGGTCGAGGTCCCTCTTACCCTTTTATCGATGCCTGGAATCCGTCGGCTTGGGACGTGATCTCTTGTCAGAGCATTAATTGATGGAAGTACGGTGGAGCTTACCTCCATGTGCCGTGTCGCGCTGCGGGCCGCGTCCTGTCAGAGTTGGTGGCTGCAAGGCATGGCCGATCGTTACGGCGCTTGCCAGGCGTGTCCCCATTTTTTGGTTGTCTATCTCTCGTAGAGCATTTGATCATAGAGTGCTCGCATGGCACTGTTCATGGCCTTGAATGAGCTCCAGAGAAAGCTGTGGGTGAATACTTGCATGGTACTGTTCACCGGCACTGTTCAAATGTTCGAGCCTGAAAGGGGTCTCGGGTCTCGGGGTAGGATGCTGCGATGGACCCCGAGACCGACGGGGGTCTTGGGTAGGATGTTGTTGAAGTACCCGAGACCGACGGGGGTCTTGGGGTAGGATGTTGAAGTACCCCGAGACCGACGGGGGGTCTCGGGGCAGGATACCGTGAGTGCACCCTGAGACCGACAGGGGGTTTCAGAGTAGGATGTCGTGAATGCACCCCGAGACCGACGGGGTCTCGGGTAGGATGTTGTGACCGCACCCCGAGACCGACGGGGGGGTCTCGGGTAGGATGCTGTGACCACACCCCGAGACCGCGAGGGGTCTCGGGTACGATGCTGTGACCGCACCCCGAGACCGACGGGGGGTCGGGGTAAGATACCGTGAGTGCACCCTGAGACCGACAGGGGGTCTCGGGGTAGGATGTCGTGAATGCACCCCGAGATCGACGAGGGGTCTCGGGGTAGGATGTTGAGACCGCACCCCGAGACCGACGGAGGGTCTCGGGGTAGGATGTTGTGACCGCACCCCGAGACCGACGGGGGGGTCTCGGGGTAGGATCTGTGACCGCACCCCGAGACTGACGGGAGGTCTCGGGGTAGGATGCTGTGACCGCACCCCAAGACCGACGGAGGGTCTCGGGGTAGGATACCGTGAGTGCACCCTGAGACCGACAGGGGGTCTCGGGGTAGGATGTCGTGAATGCATCCCGAGACTGACGGGGGGTCTCGGGGTAGGATGTTGAGAGCGCACCCCGAGACCGACGGGGGGTCTCGGGGTAGGATGTTGATGATCAGGAGGTCGAGGTGGGCCGGAGCCGACGCCGAGACCGACGCCAAGATGGGAATGGGCCGTGACCGACACGGAGGTCGATGTGGGCCGGAGCCGACGCTTAGACCGACGCCGAGATGGGAATGGGCCGTGATCGACACGGAGGTCGATGTGGGCCGGAGCCGACGCTGAGACCGACATCGAGATGGGAATGGGCCGTGACCGACACGGAGGTCGATGTGGGCCCTGGAGGTCGAAGCGGGGCTCTGTCAGCTTCCTTCACGGTTCTCTAACGGCGTTGGATCAGCCACATTATCTAACATCTGATTTATTGAACAAACATATCCTATTCTTCTTTATATATATCACCCTCTTTTATCACTGCTCTCCAGTGTAATGCCATACACAAGCTGACAAATGTGTTAGACTTGGTGCATAGGAATTTTATGAGCACGTTAGCAAGATACATATGCATGAAAAGATATGACCTAATTTATGAATTAACACTGTAAATAAAAATTACTACTATGGTTGTATGCTTTAATGTAATGTTTTAAAAGAGGCAATCTAAATTGGTATGGTCATCATCTGTACCAAAAAAAAAAAAAGTAATTATGAAAAAAAATAAAAATAATTGGAATTTAATGCTATTATCCATTTAGAAATTAAAATTTAAGGTAATGCATGCGGATGCTATCCATTCTCTCTCTCATCCAAAGATATGTTGAATAATTCTAAAAGCACTCTTGAAAGCATATCATATCAAAGTTTTTAATTTATACCATTAATATGATTTGATACTATTATCTGTATTTTGATATTTGATACTTAATTGTGCCAAAATATGAATATTTTTTTTTTCCAAAGGGAGTTGAATCTAAATAATTGGATGGGCCTTCCAAATTTTAGAAGGAAAAGTTTTGCTAGCTGCACTGTGTTCAATGATTGATGCGATGCCAAAGCAGAGAATAACAATTTTACTCTTGGCACATGCGTGCATCAATCATTGAAATCGATGCGCACTTGCTGCACCGCTTCGAATGAAGCTAGACTTTTTCATTTTAGAAAGGAGAGACACAAAGTGGCTGGTTTTACTTGATTACAAGAAAGAAAGCATGATACACCAAAGAGCCAAGGCAAAGGATTGCATTTATGACATTAAAAAAAATGTACTCAAATTCTTTTGCCATCTCTTTTAGCTTCATGTTTTTAAATCACATGAGAAAGGATTATTCAAATTTTTCATAGAATGAGATTTATTGATATTGAGATGAAAGATAATTTAGAATTTATCGATTATGATTATTAGAACAATCATAGAATAGGCTTAGCGAGGTACTTGGGATAATGTCTCAACATAACATCAGGACGTTCCATGGATTTAAAACTATACTTAGTTTTATCATATATATATATATATATATATATATATATATATATATATATATATATATATAGCTCTTATTTATTTTCTTCAAAAGTTTGGATTGTTTTAAGTTGTAAATCTAATAACAAACTATATAAGATCCTACCTAATATTTTAGGACCACTTCATTATTTCTAAACAAAGTTGTCAAATTTTACCATGTGAGGCTTGGCAATTAGCCTCCCATAAAGCCTAAGAAGGGACCTTGATGCTAGACGTTTTCATAGAAATAGAAGTCCACCAAACTTTTAAGACACATACATTTAATTAATCATATGCCAAATAAATATGTGCATATATTATACATGGACACCATTTTCATCATGAAATCTAATTTTGATATTTAAGAAGTTCAAAGATTGAAGTCCACTGGAAGGAGACCAAAAAGTGCTACTAGGCTACAATACAAAACATGCTAAAGGTTCAATTCCATAAAACCATCTACCAAAGAGGAGAAGGGAAGAAAAAAAGGAATAAAAATTTGAAAAATGCTGAAAATACAAGAAAAAGCAAATGTAGAAGTATAAGAAAGAGGTGTCAAACTTAAAGAAAGAATATGAGATTGATTTAAACAAAAAATAAAGCAAAAGATTGGCAATGGTTATTGTGATCACAGCCATCACTACTTAAGAGCTGTTGGTTGACTTTGAAAAATTGGGTTTTTTAATTTTTTGTTTTTCTAGAGAGAGGTCGTAGGCCTTTCATGTTGTTTTAAAAAATAAAAATAAGAAAAAAAAACATCCTAGCCAACATAATCCCGCCAAATTAATTACATCTATGTTTTGTATTTTCCACTCTCTACCTTTTAACAACTACTATTTTATAATTATTTATAGAGGAGATTGAACTCTACTATATTGATATGTAGCTAAATCCAAATTCAATCATCTCTCCTATCATCTCAAAGCCAAACGCCACTTGTTAACTACTATTTCCTAATTTAAAAAAAAATATCTAACATATATATATATATAAAATAAAAATAGACACATAAACATAAAATGTTGAAAATAAATACTAACTATTTTGAAGATAATAATAAACACTTATTATGTAGAATAAACATCAATATGTACAAAATAAATAGCTAACCAAATGATAAACATCTAGTTTGGACGATAAAAAGAAACACTAAAAAATAAATAAAACTTTTTTACACATGATACATCATGAAAAATGAGTGTGTTTGTCAAGATAAGATAGGTATAATATACAATCAAATTATGTACGTTATATATCAAACCTCCACGTGCCTTATACATTTATACCAGTGCATTGTTTCTATTTGCTATGTAAACTATATATTTATCAATTCATACTAGCTATTTATTTTAAATTCGATGATATTTATTCTATGAGATAAATATTACTCTTACTCTCAAAATAATGAGTGCTTACTTTCATTTTATTTTATTTGTACATGTTTTTATTTATTTCATTGAATCATATGAACTCTTAATTTTTCATTTAATTAATGATAGGATTTCTCTGCCCTTCATCAAATAAAATAAATAATGATAATGACCTTTCTGTAATTAGAGAAAGAAAATGAGGTTCACCTTGGAGTAACAATATTGGAAAAGAGAGAGGGGTTAATGCAAACTACAAGCTTGTCTCTCTCCACCCTTGGAATACATACAGTAATACCAATAATTAAGTATTTGACCTTTATTTTATGATTTTTTTTTTTAACCCCACCAACTGAATCATACTAGCTCTTGATTTTCATTTCGAGGGTTAGATTTATTTACCCCTCAAGTGAATAAAATATACAGTAATCATGATATGTTTACAATTGGATCCATAAACAATATTGATTTAGATAGCAAGCTTAGAAAAAGGGAAAGAGTTAATGTCCAAAATAAAACATAAAATATTAGGAACCCTGACCATGGATATAGCTTAAAAGAATTAAGCATTGAAAGAGATAAATTAAGGAAATTAAATAAATATATCTTTTATAAATACAATTATTCTAAACAAGTTATGATATTTCTATAATTAGTTCTTTCCATACAAAATCAATTCTTTTTTCATTTTCAAGAAATAAAGAAAAAGAGATATACTTCATTTGATTGTTTTACATTTTCAAAAATTATACTTTATAATAATTAAAATTTAAATAAATTATTTATATTTTATATAATATTTTTATATATTTAGAAAATATAAGATTATGATTTTTTATTTGTATATTTAAATAATTTCTAAAAAAAACCTGGCCTAAGCATGGTTGCAGAAGTAATTCTCTTGGTTGGGTTGGTTTGCATTTTGTCCAAGAAGTTTGATAATTGATGGTAATAACATAAAAACATATATTTTTTTTATAGAAAACCTTCCTCCACCTTCATATCATTAATTTAATATAAGGTAACTTTTATATAAGACAAATGTAATTGATCAATTATTGATATAACTATTTTTATAAATGACTTTTATAATTTCGTAATGGTAAGTAAAAGTTAAGGAAGGCAATGAGACAGGATGGTGCTCATGAGCCAACTTCTATTTTTATTAAAAATTAATTTTTCCTCACTCTATCTTCATAAACAAAGATTTTTCAACTTCATCTATACCGCCTATCCATTCACCTCAAATATATATATAATTTTAAGTAAAAATTATAAATTAAAATATAGCTAAAAGATTTCTTCCTAAACACATCGATAAATTTAATTTATCTCTTAAATATGTACTTTTTATTAGATTAATTAAAAGTTTAATTAAACTAAAAACTAAAAATCATAATATAAGGTAACAAACTTAAGTACGAAGCCAACCATATAAGAATGGAGTCAGATAAAGATATGCTTAATCCCATTTCTACTTTATTATAAGTTGAAAATAATCTTCATTCCTATGCCTATAAAATACGAAGAATCCTCACCAACCCCAACCAATGGGATAGGATGGGGCGGAACAAGTCCCTATTTTAAAAGTTAAAATTGTCATTCTAAAAAGTTATTTATAAGTCCCATATTAATTTTAATTTTATTTTAAGATTGTTTCATATCAAGAAAAGTTTATTTGTGCACTTCTTCTAATGTTGTGCTGCTTAATAATGAAGAACCAAAAAGGATGTGTAAATACTTTGATAGAGATTTATATTAAAACAAATTAAAAATTAATATAAAAATATGTAATTTTTATTAGCATCTAAGCCATTAAAAGATATATATATATATATATATATATATATATATATATATATATATAAGTAATTGAGCTTCTATAATTTTCTTATTTAAGGAAGCCATCTTGCAAGTCCAATAACCAGCATGCAGCTATATAAATTTTTAGTTGAAAAAGCATTTGCAATTGCCACAAACTATTTTTAAGAGATTTATAAAGCCTAACAATAGATATGGACCTAGCTAAGATATTGGGTCATTGGTTCATTGGTGCAGCCATCAAGATGGTTAGATTGAGTTATTTTTTTAAAAAAAATAAAACTTTAAAAACTTTAAATAAATAAAATCACAAAGATCTATATATAATTACTTTAATTGCAACAAATTATAAAATAGAAATTAATAATATAAATTTGAAAATAAATGTACCATTATTTTCAATATTTAAAAGTAAACCTTCAGAATATCCAAAACAAAATAGAATTTATATTCTCATGTTTAATCAGAGGAGAAAATAAATACTATTGCAATATCACAACTTATTGTAAATAATTTTATTTGATAATATATGGTAAAATATGTAAATATATAGTTACAAGTGAAATTATGTCAAGTCAAAGGATACATCATTTTGGAGGATTTTAAATTTGAAAATTTAAAATTGATTTGGGATGATGTGGTATGTTAGTTAGTGGGCTTTGCAAGTTTTGAAAGGGTGAACATGGGGACAGCATGAGATCAGCAACAATTATAAGATTCAGATCGGTAGTACCATTCTTTTATCCTTGAATGGAGACCGAGGTAAGAAGTATGGATGATACCCTTATCCACTTTATGAAAATATTTATCCTTGAGAAACAAAGGAAAGAGCAAAGTATTTTATGTGCAAAGAATAAAAGATTATTTACATGCATGCATACATGCATACTTACATTTGCATGTATATATGCATGTATGTAATAGGTTTAGCATTTGGTTCATGATATCATTTTACTTATATTTTTTTAAAAACTAATCTAATAATACTAATGAATTTTGGTCAAAGAAAATATTACCTACTCTTGACTCTTGTACCCTCCATCCTTGCCCCGATTCTCAATGAGGATGAACTTTTCCCCCAACCTCAAATTTGTTTGAAGTTCAAAATTTGTTATAAAGCGTTGAGCATTTAAAGAAAATTAAAAGTCCTAATTTAAAAGTCTAAATCACCCAATATTTATATTCATAGAAAATAATCAAGTTTGGAGAATGGATTTGAGGATGGAAACCTAAGCCTCATCCCTTTTAACTCAATCAATTTTTAAAAATTCTATTTTCACCTTTATTCCCATTTAACTCATCTAAATAGGAATCCCATGGAATGGTTTTTCATAGAGATCATATTTTTTTCATTCTATTGCCATCCTTAAAAAATACTTCAAGCTTAATTCGATCTAAAACTTATCCAATAAAATAGATATATTTTTAAGTTTATAACCCTAGTTTCAAATTAGTTATTGAGTAGGTTAGGACAATTGTCATGTGCCATTGTGACCTTTGAATATTTGTCATAGACAAAACTCAGAGATAACACTCTTCTTTCTGTTTTTTTTTTTTAATCTTGCAATTGTCAAATTGCCATCACACCCCACAATAGTTCATCTAATAGAATTTGGTACTTTCATAATATTTCCATCATGACCATGTGCATCACATGTGCATGATGACAGTGATATTACTCATAGGACTAAAAAAGAAAATATAATTTAATTAGTTTACATGATTAGCTAGTTACTATAATCTTTCAATGGATCAGCCACCATTTCATTGAATCCAATAGTACGTAACTCTATATTTAAAAGTAATAAATTTAAAAAAATATACTAATGTTATAAATATTTAAAATAATAAAATGGAGGAAAAGCCTATATTTTCTCATTTACATCCTTTGGTCACTGGTTTTCCATAATTTTCTGAAAACTATTTTATTTCGTTAATTGATGACAAATAGAAAAATAAGAAACAAATGTTGACATAGATTCATAGAACGAGGAAAAAAGGGAAATTTCCATTTTTTTTATGGGTGCATGGAATCGGGGCCTCTTTTCCCATCAAATATTCCCTTCTGCCAACCTTGTCCCTCTCGTACGCTAAACCATCTCCCCTCCTCGGACTCCCTTCAAAGGTGCCGCCTTTCTCCCTCCCCTGTTCTTAATTCTTATCATCTCGTGCAGTTTTTTTTCTCTTAGACCAGTGTCTGTTGCCGGATTCTAGCAGGCTATATATGGTGGTTTTTTGCTGTTCTGGTCCTCTAAGAATGACAGGACAAGAGGGGAGGGGAAGCATGGTGAAGGAGCCGGAGCCCACGGACGAGTTCCCTGTGGGCATGCGCGTAGTCGCCGTCGATGATGATCCCATTTGCCTCAAGTTGTTGGAAAATATTCTCCTCCGCTGCCGGTATAATGGTTTGTTCCCATTTAATCTTTCTTTCTTCTCCTTTTATTTCTTGTTGACTTTGTATGCATAACTGTTGTTTGATTTCCCCACCATAGCTTTTCTCTATGGAAAAAGTTTCATTTTTATTGTGTTTGAGACTCTGCTCATTCTTAGTTCACTGAGAGTTTCTTTCTGCGATTTTTTTTGGTTATTCTTATAGAAAGTTTTGATTTTTAGTAAAACAGGTTTAAAAAAATGGATTTTTTTTCCGAGAAGAATTTTTGAATAGTTGTTTTGAGAAAAGAACTGGGATTTAAGGAGATATGGATTTGTTTTCCTTCAGTCACCACAACAAGTCAGGCCATCGCCGCTTTGCAGCTGTTGAGGGAGAACAAGGACAAGTTTGATCTGGTTATCAGTGATGTCCACATGCCAGACATGGATGGTTTCAAGCTTTTGGAGCTTGTAGGCCTCGAAATGGACCTCCCGGTTATTAGTAAGTCTCTAATGCTACTCTTGTTGCAATTTTTCTGATTAAGATGAAGGCTTGACTCGTCTCACTTATAATTTTGGAAGTATTTTTTTTTTTCTCTCTTATTGAGAAGATATTAATTGCAAATCATTGAAAGGTTGCATTAGTATAATCTTATTTGTTTTTGATTTGTCCCATTGGATGCGTTAATGAAAGACAGAATGAAATCTCTTTATATTGCATGAAATCTTAATAAAAGCAATTGATGATGAGACTGTGCTCATTTACAATGCAGTGATGTCTTCAAATGATGATACCAAAGCTGTGATGAAAGGAATAACTCATGGTGCTTGTGACTATCTGTTGAAGCCCATCAGGATTGAGGAGGTTAGGAACATATGGCAGCATGTAGTAAGGAGGAAAAAGTTTGATACAAGATATCGCAATAATCAGCAGAATAGTCCGAAGACCCAACTTCCTACTTCTGAAAGCACAAGGGGATGGGTGATCCTAGTGGTAAGCTTAACAGGAAGAGAAAGAACCATAATGAAGAAGAAGATGAAGATTCTGAGGAAAATTTTCATGAGAATGAAGATCCCAGCACCCAGAAAAGCCAAGGGTTGTTTGGTCTATTGAGCTACATGGCAAATTTGTTGCTGCTGTTAATCAATTGGGCATTGACAGTAAGAACTTCCAAATGATAATTTTAGTTTATTGGGTAGAAGGAAAATCATAAAACTTGTACTTGCATAATAATGCCTTTGTTAATCTTTTGATTGGGTTGACATCAAATTTCTCTAAATACCATTGCCTCTTTAGCTCTAAACCCCATTTTGTTGTTTCTGATGGCAGAGGCTGTACCCAAGAAGATACTAGATCTCATGAATGTTGAAAAGCTGACAAGAGAAAATGTTGCAAGCCATCTACAGGCAAGGATTTCATTTTCAGTCAGTTGCTGTCACATGATACTCTCTTAAATTTGGCACATTATTTGAGGATGCATTATTTCATTTTGAATGTTTAATTTCAATATGCTTGACACTAGATCAACCCTAAAACAGCTTGGATTGGAAGCTATTTACATCTTAGCTCAAAGCCAATAAGGACTCTCCTACTTGGCGATTTCCAGATAATTACTTCTAGGGAATGGATCTAATTGTCCATTTGATGAATTCCTTTTAAAATGGTTATAAAGTTTGCGGGACGTAATTTAAACAAGGGTAAACTGTTAAATGTTTAAAATATTGCAATCAAACCTCCTTTTGGAAATGCATCTTTGCCCTCCTTATTATCAGTTCCTCGTTTTATGTTTGTTTTCCTTCTGTGAAGTTGACTGGCTGAACCTTCCAACTTGTGATTGCAGAAGTACAGGCTCTGCCTGAAAAGGCTCAGTGCCATGGCAAACCAGCCAACTAATATGGCCACCATTTTAGGAGGTAGAAATATTTCTTATAATACGAGTTCATTGGATGGTTTTAGAAACTTTAATGCACTGTTGGGATCCAGACAGCTGCCGGCGCTTACATCATCTTTTCAACCAAATGGATTACCTGGAAGAATGAATAGTTCAACTGCATTTGGAATGCATGGGTTGGTGCCTTCTCAGATAGTTCAACTTGGCCATACTCACAACGCAAGAAATGTTATCAATGATCTCTGGAAGCTTCAGGGCAATAGTCTACCAGTAAACCATCAAGGAAATTCACTTCTGGGGACGCCAACTTCTATCGGACTAGATCATATGCATCAACCCAAGGTAGTGCAGGAAGCAAACAACATCTTCCTTTCTGGTTTCTCTGGAAGTGGACTTGTCAATGATCTTTGCAACAACTCTTTTGCTGATATGACAAATAATCCTTTGTCGGTTGAAGCAAATAGGGAGCAGACACAGGCCGGGGGATTGGGAAAATATTCTTCTGTTAGAGTGCCTTACTCTAGCTTAGACCCTTTTGAAAATTGTCTTGGGGGGTCTTCTCAATTTCCCGATCTCGTCAGATGCAATGACACCTGGCAAGATGCTAATCCTTTAACTGATTATTGTGCAAGCACTTTGCCTATATGTTCCCCTTTTAGTAATTGTTCATCTCCTAGCAACATTGGAGGCAAAGTGTGTTCAATTGTCTCAAATATGGATGGTGCTATTTGTGGTCAATCTTCCATCCATGCTGCAGTGGCACCTATGCATGACTCAGAGATAGTAAATGGTGTACATGGCCATGTCGGCTCACTTGGTGGGAGTATGATGCCTATTCCAATGGATGCTGATGAGGACCCAAAGTTCTCAAACTTTGGAAGCTTAGACAAATCTAAACAGAAATGGGAAGAACATAAGCAGAATCATGGCTTTAATCCCAATGTCATATTCAGTTCTTCCTTAAACTCTTCATTGCCCAATCTTCATACAAATGATCCTACTGCAAACCGGATATTGAGCAGTACTGTTGGTAACAAAAAGATGGATACAGTTGTGACTGGGGGAACAACTCTTGATACTCTGAACCTCACATCTAACTGCAGTATCAATAAGTCAACAGCTAATGGTCAGCTGACTCACAATGGTGCATATGCATTGGAGACCACAGAGTCGCATTGTGGCATCCCTTCCGCTGATTGCAGATATAATGAACTTGTGAGTTCCATGATTAAGCTTGCATGATTGATTTTGTTTCCACTGCATAGACGAAAGCTAGTAGACCATATTTTATCTCCAAACTGTAACCTTCAAACCATGATTGGAGCTCTTTCAAATTATTGCTGGATGTTGTTTTACTCTGTCAAGCACAATACCTTGCTCTCATATCTTTCTTACAATTTAATTTCTTGATCTTTTTCTATAACATGAATAATGTTTTGCATTGGCCAAAGCATTGATCTATAGAACATCTCAATATGTATCCTTGTTATAGATATGTAGATGTGAGACTCCAAGTTATTTCCTGTAGTTCTAATAGCACCAAATGTGTTCATTTAGGATTATAAGCTAGAAGTGTGGCAAATATATGAATTGATTACTGAAAACCAGCTGAGTCAAATGTATCTTTGTACATATCCTATTTAAAAGATCTGTTTCTTTGTCATATTAAATTCAAAGTTAAATTCAAAGTGGCAGTTTCTAATTTCAAATTTTGCTTCTTAAGATGATAGAAACAAGAAGTTTAGGGGAAAAAAATAAAATTTCTTGTTTCTTAACAAAAACAAGTAGTTTATGAAAAAAAAAAAAAACAAATTTCTTGTGTCTACTAAAAAATAGTCCCTTTGTTTGGGGATTCCGTGAAATGTAATGAACTCTTTATTGAATACATTTAAGAAAACCTGGTTTATGTGTCTTTTTCTTTTAATTATCAGACAGAAGATAGCATACTTGAAAATTTCTGTTTAGTTCACAGTGTTTATTGCATAAACTGTGATATTTTGTTGAATCATTAGAACAGTTTGATATTTCATGAGCATTTTGAGAAAATTACACAGATTTAATGGATGGGATATGTTAGTTGGATTCAGTCGAAATGATTGTTGGTTTTGGTCAAAAAGAAAGACGTCTTTCCTGAAACCAGCCAAAACTTGTTGAAACATGCAACACTAAGGTTGTGTTCTGGTTTTGAAACTGACTTAAAACAACTAAAATATTTCAACTTTGATATTATCAGCACAAAGTTTTACTTTTATGACTTTCTTAATTCATGCAAAAATTTAATTAAATACTAATTAGATTTTTTTTTTTACATTTTAAAGTTAAAAAATGCATTGATATTGTGGCCACTGTTTTAAATGTCACTACACTCATGCATGTGTTCAAAATTGTGTTAACAAAGATTCATGTCCAGCTTTTCTTGATCTAATTAGGAATTTTAGACAAGAAACATGTATATTAGAAAAATTAACAAATAATGACTTTTAACAATGTCTTTTAATATTATTTATATATATATAGAGAGAGAGATCTGGTCACCTTCTCCACCCTTGTATCCACATGGATTCTAGAGCCATCCTACTTTTTTCTCTTTTTTCAATTTTTGGATTTGTGAACTATGTAGATTCAAGAGTGGAGTAGGTGATCGGATTTAGGCTTGGCTACGTTCGAATATAGTCAGGTCTCTCTCTTTACATATATATATATATACACACACGCACACACACACACATATATCTAGTTATGTCTAGATTGGATGTTGAGGATCCAACATCGATGATCAAAGCCATTGGAGGTGATTTACTACTTTTAAAATATTTAAACACCAAAAAATCATACATTTTGAAAACCTCTAAGTCCATGAATTAGGCGGTCAAAAAAGTATATATTGTTTCATGTTATTTAAAATGCCCAATTTTTGACCAGTTGCTGTATGGTCTTCAAGTCACATAATTTTTGATATTTAAATATTTTAAAATTACTAAATCATATTCAACAGCTCTATTCATCAATGTGAGACTCCTATCTTTGAATCTAAACCTGGTTGTATCTAAGTGGAGATTCAATCCAATATAGCCAAGTCAAGCACTCTCTTTCTATTATATATATATATGTATGTATGTATGTATGTGTATGTGATGTGGTTGATCAAGCCACGTTACAGTTAACAGAAAAGGCCAACTAACGGAGGTAAAATCAAACAACCTAAGTCATCATGATCCAACGTGTCACCTCTGCCTCCAACACCGACTTCAGAGTCGGTCCTAAGACCGACTCTAGCATAAGCCCCAAGCTTCAGCCTCAAGACCGACTCCAGCGTCAGTCCCAAGACTGACTCCAGTGTCGGACCTCAAGATCGGTCCTAGAGTCGGTCCCAAGACCGACTCCAGCATTGGCCCTCAGTGTCGGTTCCAAGACCGACTCCAGCGTCGGACCTCAAGACCGGCCCCAGAGTCGGCCCCAAGACCGACTCCAGTGTTGGCCCTTAGCGCCGGTCCCAAGACCGACTCCAGCGTCGAACCTCAAGACCAGCCCCAGAGTTGGCCCCAAGACCAACTCTAGCATTGACCTCAAGATCGACCCCAACGTCGGCTCCGTCACTGACCCCAGAGTCAACCTCAGCATTACGCAGCCCGCTATCGTCTGCGGTTCCACGTGGCCCGCTACCCACTTGCGGCCCGCTACCCACCTGCAGCATTACGCAGCCCGCTACCCACCTGCGGCCCCACGTGTTCCATCTATCGACTGCAGTGCACGCCCGATAATACCTGACCTACCAACTGTCTGACATACCATGCCTGACAAGACCCACCAACTGGCTGTAGCCGTCCACATCAAACAAAGAGGTGGCCTGCTAGTTCTGACAAGCCATGGGATGGACACCACCTGTCGCTGTTGGCCTTACCACTTGCTCCATGTTAGGATGCAGCGCCTTGGAATCAACAATTGTCCAAAAAGGGATAAGAGTGACTTTCGACCAGGTATAAGAACCTTGGCTCACGATGAGACAAGGACTTCAACTTCTTCCACTTCAAGAATTTCTCTAAGTTCTTAGCTAACTCCCAAATAAAGGGAGATATACTTCTGCTTTTCAGACCACTTACTTGAGCATCGGAGAGTCATCGTCGGAACAACCGGCCCATGGAAACTTTTTTGCAGGATCTCAGTCCGAGGTTGAGGCATCGAGAGACTCCCACCTCCATCCTCATCGGCTATCAGTTTCAAAAGAAAATGGGAAGGCTTCGGATGCACAAGAAGCTCCTTAACAGGGATGACCCCCTTTATGCCCGTCCTTCGAATCGTCCCGTCTGATTCGGTCCATCACATAGAGATTTCCTATTAAAGGCGTACCCCAACCGTCGCACGATCTTATTCATCCGAGACAAGACACCTCGATCAGAAACACAAAGGCATGATCTACGGCCAATGATGGGACGCCAATGACGTCACCGCAATGATGGCTACAACTTTATCTGATAGAGATGGCCTCAATTTCGAGAAAAATCTCTTTAGTTTCAGAGAAAGAATCTCTTGCACGGCGGCGGTACAGTATCCCATGCTCTCTTAAATAAGAAGGATTTGACCCCCCAAAGAGGCACGTGCTCATAATCAAAGGCGAGGATCGAGGGCATTAAAAGTCTACACTCCTTTCGCTCGGCGAAAAAGGCGACCGCATGAGCTCAGGAGTGGGGAGCATCTGATGTGGCTGATCAAGCCACGTTACCGTTAACGGAAAAGGCCAACTGACAGAGGTAAAATCAATAATTAAAGTCATCATGATCTAATGTGTCACCTCTGTCCCTAGCATCGACTCCAGAGTCGGTCCTAAGACCGACTCTAGCGTCGGCCCTAAGCGTCGGCCTTCCAAGACCGACTCCAACGTCGGTCGCAAGACCAACTCCAGCGTTAGTCCCCAGCACTGACTTCAGTGTCGGACCTCAAGACCAGCCCCAGAGTCGGCCCCAAGACCGACTCTAGTGTCGGCTCTCAGCGCCAGTTCCAAGATCGACTCCAACGTCGGACCTCAAAATCAGCCCCAAAGTCGGCCTCAAGACGACTCCAGAGTCGGCCCTAACACCGACTACAGCATCGGCTCTCAGCACCAGTCCCAAAACTGACTCCAGCGCCGGCCTCAAGACCAACCCCAGCATCGGCCCCGGCACCGACCCCAGAGTCAACCTTAGCATTACGTGGCCAGCTACCATCTGCTGTTCTACGTGGCCCACTGTCGCCTCACGTGACCCACCTGCGGCCCCATGTGGCCCATCTGCGACCCCACATGTCCCACCTACTGACTGCGGTGCACGTTCAACAAGACCTGGCCTATCAACCGTTTGTTGCGCCGCACCTGACAAGACCCACCAACTGGATGTAGCCGTCCACATTAAACAAAGAGATGGCCTGCCATTTCTGACAAGCCATGGGTTGGACACCACCTGTCGCTGCTGGCCTTACCGCTTGCTCCATGTTAGAACACAACGCCTCAGAATCAACAACTGTCCAAAAAGGGGTAAGAGGGACTCCCGACTAGGTATAAGAACCTTGGCTTACGATGAGACAAGGACTTCAACTTCTTCCACTTCAAGAATTTCTCTAAGTCCTTAGCTAACTCCCGAATAAAGGAAGATGCACTACTATTTTTCAAACCACTCACTTGAGCGTCGGAGGGTCCCCGCCGGAGCAACCGGCCTACGGGGACTTTTTGCAGGATCCCAGTCCAAGGTTGAGGCATCGGGAGACTCCCACCTCCATCCTCACCAGCTATTGGGTTCTGAATCTTACCTGACGCTTCGAAGAAGGTGATTTGGCGACAACTATATATATATGTGTGTGTGTGTGTGTGTGTGTGTTAAGATTTTTCTTACGCATTCAACATTCCGTATCTCCTTTCTCCTTCTTGCTGAATCAGATTTTTGGACATCTGTCAAGATCGAAGTCTCATATTGGTGTTCATGCATGGACGACTTTGTATTTAACAAACAAATCATTAATCCAAATACATGCATGCTACGACGTATGAGTTCCAATGGTCATGCATGTGGCATATTTGTCTAAGTTTGGAATGGATGGTGAATTCAAGATTCTTTTTTTGGTTGCACTATGTTGTACTTATATGAATTTTCCATTAGCTTTATAATAGTCCAAGGATCAGCTGTGCAACTGATATCTAGATTATTGGAGAAGCTAATGTAAGGGTGTTTTTAGTTGTAAGGGAACCCATGGAAAAAGAAAAGAAAATGAATACCTTTTTTATGGAAAAGAGAAAAGTTATTAAAATATAGGAAAAGGAAAATAAAAATAAAGAAGTGAAGCTGATTTTCTTTTTTAAGAAGGCCTCTGATTCTATCTTTCATCTTTAGGAGTTCCTTGCTGAAAATGAAAAGTCCAATTTTCTCTGAAATATAGAGAAAAAATGTATTCCAAATTGATACATTTTTCTGGTGAACAATGGATTGGAAACTATAATTTGCTGAAAGATAACAGTTTCCTTGTTTTTTTCTGGTAACAACACAATCCTAAATGCAAAAGGCGGTAGGCAGTGGGGATTTTAGATAGTCAGAATTTTATCCGAAAGGCTGGAAATATTAGAACTATGTTGACAGATAAACAATGATTGGATAATAATATATAAAAGACTCTGCAACATAATATTGTTGTTGACACCAAATCACCGTCCTCGAACGTCCGCGAGCGTTCGGTCGCCTTCTCCAACGAGTCCGGGATCCTTCGGCGAGCTTCTTGCGCCTGGAAGCCTGCAAACAAGTCCCAGAGACCGAAGATTCCGGCGAGGATCCTTCGACGACGCTCAAGTCAGTGCTCTGGGAAACAGTTGCGAGCTTGAGAAAGCTCGAAAGAAAGAAGAGAAAGAGGCTTAGAGCCGTGCTCTCTATGAGCAAGAATGAGCATTTAGGAGTGTTGTGTGTTGAGTTATTGTTACCTCGTCGGGGGTTTCTCTTACCCATTTTATTGATGCTTGGAGTCTGTGAGACTAGCTTAGAGTTTGTGAGACTTGGCATGATCACTTATCAGAGCATTTATGATGGTGGCAACAATGGCAGGGCTTACTTCTTAGTGGCATGTCAGAAGTATGGCCATGTCTCGTCAAATATGGATGGCTGCATAGTTGATAGGTATTGCTTAGTTTGGACAGCTGTTGCAGGCTGCTGCAGGATGTGGTCGACCGTTACGGTGTTTGCCAGACGTATCCCCCATGCTACCCTTTTGTTTTCCTATGTGGACAGTGATGGGCGATAAAGTCAAGCACGTGGGCTCCAAAGTGCAGCCGCTGGAGCAGAAGATGAAGATTGGAGTTGAAGCCGGCTGTCCCTCGTAGAGCATTGATTATAGAGCAATTGCATGACACTGTTCATGGCCGAGACCGAGGCCGAGGGGGCTGAGCATTGTTCATGGCCGAGGCCGAGGCTAAGGGGGCCGAGCACTGTTCATGGCCGAGGGGAAGAGGCCAACTCCATTGGCCAAGGCAGATCCGAGAGCCGACTGGATCCGACCCTGTGGAGATTACCGCTGCCCATGGGGCTCAATGGTCCCATCAGATGCCTCCGATACTCCTGAGCTTGTGCGACCGCATGCCTTACATCCGCCAAGCGAAAGGAGTGTAGAGCTCTTCACCTTTGCACTTTTCTTGTTAGTTTTGGCTTTAACTTTTTGTCTGCCTTATGTGAACTTGTGACCATGTCTGCATGCTCTCTTGTGCTTTTGTCCGATTGGCCATTGGCTGCTGAGATAGAGTTGAAGCCGCTGAGGCTGAAATGAAGCCGTTGAGACTATGATGATGCTGTTGAGGCTGTGACGAGGCCGCTGAGGCAAAGTTGAGGCCGTCGAGAGCCTCTTGAACCCCGGAGGGTGATCCGAGAGTCGCTGGGATGAGACCATGCTCGGAAGCCTTTAATCCCGAAGGGTGACCTGAGGGAGCTTAGATCAGGCTCAGATGCCTTTGAACCCCGAAGGTGACCCGAGAGTCGCTGTGATGAGACCATGCTCGAAAGCTTTTAACCCCGAAGAGTGATCTGAGGGTGCTTAGACTAGGCTCAGGTGCCTTTTAACCCTGAAGGGTGATCTGAGAGTTGAGAGTCGTTAGGTGCCTTTTAATCCTGAAGGATGACCTGAAAGTTGAGAGTCGTCAGGTGCCTTTTAACCCCAAAGGGTGACCTGAAAGTTGAGAGTCGTCAGATGCCTTTTAACCCCGGAGGGTGACTTAAGAGTTGAGAGTCGTCAGGTGCCTTTTAACCCCAGAGGATGACCTAAGAGTTGAGAGTCGTCAGATGCCTTTTGAACTCTGAAGGGTGACCTGAGAGTTGAGAGTCGTCAGATGCCTTTTAACCCCGAAGGGTGACCTGAGGGTGCGTGGACCAGACTCAGGTACCTTTTAATCCCGAAGGATGACCTGAGGGTGCGTGGACCAGGCTCAGGTGCCTTTTGAACCCTAAAGGGTGCCCTGAGGATGCTTGGACCAGGTTTAGATGCCTTTTAATCCCGAAGGATGACCTAAGGGTGCGTGGACCAGGCTCAGGTGCCTTTTTTTTTCGCCGACGATCTTTGTTGCCGACGTTGGAGTCTGTCTTCGTTGCTGAGCTAGCTTTGGGCTTAGGTGCCAATGCTGGAGTCGGTCTTTGGTGCCGAGTTGGCCTCAAGCTTAGGTGCCGATGCTGGAGTCGGTCTTTCTGCAATGCATTCAAGTATTAATGAAAAGAAGCTTTTCTCAAAGTGTAGTGTACTTAGCTTTTGTAGCTTTTGGCCTTTGCGTCGTGTTCGATGACGCTGGGGTTCGGCATGGAGTCGGGACAGAGAGCTTTCCCCAGCTTTTTCTAGTGCTGGATCAGGGTATTTATGGAGGCAAAGAAGACTATTCGAGAGTGGAGGAGAACCTGCATTGTTGGTCTCTTTTGGCATTAATGAAGCCCTGACGTCTGAGTATAAGGAAGGCCATAATGACCCCTCCACCCAATGTTCTCTCTCTGACCTCTTGCTAGCACCAAACTTCCTTCCTCTCATATGTTAAATCTTGTTCATTTAAGTTTGCATGGCACTGGGCTGGGACTTGGACCATGTCCTTGATCCTCTCTCCGCATAGCCAGGCTAGGACCTTGCTTCTTATAGGGAACCCGGCCAGGAAGATGTGCCAGGTGATGATGATGATGTGGCACTTGATGCGAATGGTTTGGAGAGAGAAAAAAGCGACTGAGAAGGAGCACCGATCAGCTTCTTGTCGGCCGAAGATAGCCTCGGGATCACACGCCTCGTGGATTACGGCTGTCAAGTGGAAGAGGTTGTCATTGTGAAGTGCCTTTGAAAGAATTTATCTTCTTCTATTGATTTAGATACATCAGCCCGCTGGTAGTCTGCCTCCCGGGAAGCAAGTTTATTGAAGTGAAGGTGTTGGCGGCCTTGCTTGGGCCTACCCCTGCATCGCCGTCCGTAGGAAAGGAGGCCGTTTGGACGGCGAGCGGTAGCGCTCTGCTAGTGAGCTCTTGCTTTTGAGCTTGAAGATGCTCATGCTGATGAGCTTGATGGCGGTGAGCCTCTTGCTGGGAAGATCTCCTGCAGGATGGATGATGGCTAGCCTGAGCAGCAACTAAAGAGGGAGCGAAAGCTCTTGCTGGTTGCTGTGTGGCTGCGAAATATTGCTTCTGGAGCTTTTGGACAGCTGCCGTCAATGTATGAATTTACAGGATGAGGGTGGCATGCTGTTTTGCCTGAGTGGCTTGAGGTAGTGGCGATGATGGAATAGAGAGCCGGCCTTCTGTTGCTCAGCTTGTTGAGGGTGCCCCTCCAGCTCGTTAACGTAGTGCCGTCAATACGAGCATCTTCGATTGTGCGAATGCTCATATGTAATTCATGCCATGTCCTCAGTATGCATCTGCATTAAAGAGAGAGAGATGTGAAAATGTCCTAAAAAAGATAAGCACAGAGGAATATTGTTCTTTTTATTATGATTTTTTTTCTCAGGGTCTGTTGTACATTCAAGAATCATGATTAGTTTATGGAATGTGAACTGTTGTACATTCTGAGATATTCTGTTATATCATTAGTTTATCAAGCAGTAGATGATGCCTTTATCATGAATTTTGCATTTTCATTTCAGCAGTCACATAAATTTCTATTAACAGTTTGGGACAGATACATCCACAGCGCACTTATCCATAATTAATTCAGATTATTTCATTTTCTGAGCCAAGTTGTGGTCATGTTACTTGGACTCTCATCTAATTTGAAATGTATATACTGACATGTCAGAAAATTGGATGTGTTAGACAGATTGAATACTTATCAGCACTTTTGATTGTTAATTTTAAAGGTTGATGGAGAGCAGAATGCTTCCAATGGTAGGTCCAGCACAAGACATTAGAAGTAAGCCTTTTTTGCTTGGAGCTTGGTCAAGGATGGAGGTATTACCAAACTTAATGATGTGTCTTCCATCTTGTTTCCTTTAACTAGCTTTTTTATATATAAAAAAAACTGTAAGCTATATGACACTAACGTTCTGTTGTTTTTTTAAGCATTTAGATGATTACATTCTACATATCTTGCTGATGTTTCTTATATTGTTCTTGATGCTAATCCTTTCAATGCTAACTCTATAGCACAGATGCAGTTTTATGTTTCAAGATCTGTAGTTTTGCATGTATTACCATCTTTAAAATATTGCAAGTATCATCAATTTACTCATGCTGCACATTTTGACAAAAACATCGAACAAGTAAAAGGTATTGAAACTTTTAAAATCAAGAATGGAATTTAAATAATAATTTATTAATGTTTGTTTTGACGTAAATGATCTGCTAATGTATTGGAACCAAGAAAGAAGTGCTTTGTCAAATTTATATTGCCTAAAAATATTCTTATAATGTTAAAATCTAATATAATTCTTAGTTAAAATCATTGCTTTTTCCTAACATATTCTTGTATCCCTTTTTTCCTTCTCCTCTTGCTGAATGAGACACTTAGATATGAATACAGATCTGGCACGATTCTGTGCCATTGCAACACGGTGTGCCCTAATTTTCTAGTGCAATGAGTCTGCAAGCGACAAGTATTTGGAGGAACTCTGGTCACATATGTTGGTGAATGAGGTACCTCAGCCCTTGCTTATGGCTGTGCCCTGTTACTGAATAATGTTACAGGACTGGAGACTATTAATGGTCCAACTGTTCCTTTTCATGAGTCCATATTTGAGCATCTTGTAGTGATGATGTTAACAATATGTGGAGTTTAAGCAATTGAACCCATATTGGATAGTTTGATATGGAAAGCCAATAAAATTTGAGCTGTAAGGATTTTGTTTTGTCGAGGATTGTCGGTTGCATTTTGTGAGCTAGAAATGCTGTTGTTAGCACAGGGTCTTGTGATGAAAGAATTGGTGGCTCTGGTCTCTATCATCAGTTGCAGCTGGGTGTATGTGTGAGGTATGTTGGGATCATATACCTTCTGAGTAACTTGAGTCTGCTGGTTGGTGATGATCCAAGCTAGAAGATGAGAAATTGATACCATCTGGATAGCGTTAATGCTCTTGAGCTTCTAGAGGTTGCAGAAAAGATGACTGTAGATGCAGGAATATAAGATAAACCAACTCTTTGTGTCTGAGAAAAAGGAACATAGTGATTCTTCAAACCTAATGTAACACCATGAAATGTTATTTTACATTAATAAGAAGCATATTGGGGGCAGAGCTGAGAAAACTAAATCTAATTGAGAAGCTGCTAAAATGTAGGCTAGGACAAGAGCATTGAAACGGTAAGATCATAGATAATGTGCAATCTAAGGAAAGGTCCAATGCCTCAAGGGAGACGAGGATTGGTGAAAATTTTCCACTCCATAATACAGGCTAATATGGTTAGAGATCATGCTTTTGCTCACTTTACACATTTAAAACCTGGCAAAACTCTGAAGCAGCATAACATATTTTTATTTTGGAGAGAGAGAGAGAGAGAGAGACAGACAGACAGAGAGGAGAGAGGGAATGTTTCTTGCTACTAGACATAAAAATTTGAACTGCACAATATAGTAGTTGGATAATAATTTCTAATTCTAGCGTTCTTGTGTATGTGCAAGAAGTTGACTTATTTGTTGTTGCTCATGTCCCTTCTCATATATCCCAATTCATACTGACATTTGAACTTGGGAGCAAGATTTGCAGTCAATTAGAAGCCTGAAAGTGATGATGAGTTATATCTAACCATCTAGATATAAATATTTTTGGGTGACTTCCCTAACCTACATCAAAATTTGTTATTCTGTAAACCACTGTAATGAGTTTGTTATTCCCACCATTCGCCTCTCTGTTCTGCATAGTTCATTTCATATCCGAATCACTTGCTATTCTTGATTTCAGGTTTAGAAAAATCTGTCCATATGATTCGCAGATGTAAGATATTTTTATGTAGCTAATTGCATTATATTGTGTCCTGCAGGAACATTATTAAACACTTGAACTCATGATGATGAGTTAGGTTGTGAATGTGAAAGTGGAAGTGAAACTCTTAAGTTTGAGAACTAATGGTTCACTATGCTAGGTTTGTGCATAATTTCTAGACTTTTACTGTTATGCAGTCCCCATGTCAATGGTCCTATTTACTGTTGTTGCCTTCGTTACATTTTTTTTCTCTAGGATGCTCGACATATGTTAGCAAATGACCATTTGATGGAAAATTGGTGGTTTTGCATTGAAAATTTTGCACTATTGGCCTTTATGATGGTATGAACAAGACATGTTTGTATAATGAAATGGGCTTCTCTTCATGTTGGATGAGCTTCAGAGTTTTGACATTGTTTGTTGCAACTTCTCTATCTAATTGGGACTGATCCATTCCCTATTATTGCAGATTTTGACCACTTGGTATTATAATGGAGCCAGAGGCAAAAGTCTGTTACCATATTCTCCAAGATTAATTTTTTTTAAAAAAAGACTCCTCAAGATTTATGTTTACAATTCCTTAAAATTTCCTTGAGCTATTAAACTATTCAAGAATTAATCAAAAGCTTGAATTTTGGGTTCAAGCATAGTTTACGAAGGGGTGCATAATTGAATAATTGATGCTTATTGCTGTTGATGTTGCTTCTAATTGCAACTGTTGTCTCTCTCTTTTTCTTAATTAGCGTCTCAAGACATTATTTTCATTCTTAATTTTCATGTTTTAACCATTCTTGTTTCTCCCCTTAAATCAAGTCTTGTAAATACTCCAAGCAGCTTTGCTTCCTAACACACTTAATCCATACACCTGTAAACAAGGTTTATGGGCATATATTCCGAAATTACCAACTGGACTAATTTGGGTTGCTTCACAGACAGGCAATGTGTGAGGGTTATGAGATCAATAGCAACCTATTACCTGTCGAAGATCTCACACCTAGAATTCAGCAAGCTTGATGCAACTGAAAGCATTTCTTAAATCTTTCCAGAGAAAATGATAGCCAATTCAGTTCATTACTCACCTGGTTCCACTTCTGCTGATTGTATCATCAGTGCAATGAGATCACAGAACTGAAACAAAGTTAACAATACCAAGCAATGAACTGAAACAATCAACACTCTTATTACAAAGCTGAGGTAGTTTCCACTGTCGAATTTGCAATGGAATAGATTTCACAGATACAATGATGAATTTGGACAAGAACAGTAGCCACACCAAAACACCTGAAAATTTTCTGGGTTCTACCTCAGACTTGAAAAAAACTCAGCAGTCAGCAAACTCCTATACCATAGCAAGACCAGGGGATCTTCACTAATGCAAAGTGAGGTAACATTAGGAAGAGAATATGGGTAAACAATACAGGCTCGGACTGATCATGGGCTGCCTGATATCATCCCTAGACCACTAGATAGGCTTATATATAAAGCAACAGGCTGGTTGTTGGCTATATTCTAACTTCCGACTATCATACATTATTTATGAGAGGCCATCAATGATACCAATACTCAAAAAGCAGACATGAGCACAGAAGATTTCTGTAGAAGAGAAGAGGATGGTTAATATTTCTCTCATCATCTTTATTCAATCTAACTCTTCCAGTTGAGCTCTCCTCTCTGCAGCTTTCTTCCGAATGAAGATGCCCCATCTGAAAGCTGCTTTCAGCTTAAGCCAACTTATCGCAGCCTTGGCATTATTTCGGTTATGCTCCAGCCCAGACATGCACTCACTCTGAGGATCAAAGTGAGCACTAGGATAAGAATAATAAGCCTCACCGGAATTACCAAAACCTCCAACTCCACCCGTATTAAAGGATCTCAACAATTGCTGCATGTCATCATGTTCTGAGATCTCCGAACTCCTGATGCGAATCTCTTCCATGTAAGCAGTGAAATTCCTTTCTTCTTGCACATGAGGCCAATCTCCCAATGGAAAATCATCACCATATGATGGTGGGGTTGCAAGAGCTAGCAGGGCTGAGTGATCATTGTGAGCTCCTTCATGCTGGACACAGATTCCATTGTTTGATGAATAGTAGCCTTCAGTGTGTGCTGCTGTTGGCATGAAACAATGCCCGAGGGGGGAGTTATTGTCTGTAGCGGGCAGAAGTTGTGGCTTTTGACTACTGTTTACTGAATCCAGCAGGGCTTGACCATCATACTCTATGGCATGGTTCCAGTCATCATATGCTCTCTTTACTAACAGATCAACTGAGACCTGTTGTAGATAGTACTTCATCTCAGATGAAATTTTATATCATTTGATAGACAAGGAACAATAAACCTAATTTTCGTATCTATAAACTTTAGTTTTTCCACAGTTTAAAGATGACACAAAGTGAAAATAAGACATAATTCATGAAAGGAACAAAAAATAAAAAACATAACGACCAATCTATGTGATGTAGATTTTATTAACATTTTCATTGATAGGAAGCAGCACCATACCTTTTGATCTTGAGAGAGTGATTCAACAGAGAGAAACTGGCCACGTGTAATAAGTCCCCTAAGCTCATAAATGTGGTTAAAAACAGCTCCAGTGTTTCTTGTTTCATCAGAGTAGTATACATAAAGCTTTCCATTTAGTACACAGGTCTTGGCATGCTCTACTGTATTTTCCCACATCCTATTGGACATTGCACTTCCGAGTATCTATACAATCAAAGCTCCATGAAACTTCAATAGAACTAAAAGGTGCAAATTGGTAATAAGAAGAAAAATATGAGGAGAGAACACGAAAGTGAAAAGTAGGTCCTCACATTTTTCAATCTCTGTGGATCTCTAACAAGAATTCGGAGGAAATCCTCAACAGTTAGTATATTGGCATTAACCAACTTCTTGTGCAGAGCTCCATCCTTTGCAATTCTATCCAACCTCCATACCTCATCATGTAAGGCAGGTGGGTAATGTTTCTTGTATACTATAACAGCGACAACAAAAGTCAAGTCATAATGAATTGAACAGATTGAAAAAGAACAGTTTATAGATCACAAGAGATGATATACAATTTAGAAGCAGAATGTTTAAAAGCTTACATTCTCCTCTGTGATCTTTCACAGCAAATGCATCTGTCTTAGCCTCACGAATGCGAATACCATCACAATAACCATCAGCCAGTTTCAAACCAAGTCTAAATTTTCTGCTTCTTATCCAGCTAGAATTGTCTGTGAAGGTCAGTTCTCCCAGGGTGCCAACTCCTTCTTTGAGAGTTACCTGCAAGTCCCCAGTGAGTAGTGGCTTCTTTCCTTCACGCTCCTTCACTGCATAGCTTTCAAAGTGCTCTTGGGACCAATCATCATCAGCTTCATCATTGAAGTCACCTTCCAGCACCACTACATTTAGTCTGGCCATTGATTCAGGCCCTGATGGGACAACCACGCCAGTGTTTGCATCCAGCAACACAACATGGATTGCCGCGCCCTTTTCTCCCTCTACCTTCCCTCCTGTGAACAGGTGAGGGGGCAACCTTGATCTGAAACAAAGTTGCAGCTTCCTCCCACTTGGTCCCTCGATTCTCTTGGGGGAGACTGCTGAATTTGACAGTAGTACAAATCATCAGGTGCCGCAGATAGCTAAAAACTATGCTTCAAAGAGTCTTTCTCCAGAAAAATGCTGTGAAAACTAAGGCACAAATTTTCATACTAAGTAAACAAAATTACATGTTCCTCCATAAACCCATGTCTGTAAAAAGTGTTTAAAAATTCTTGAGTTAAAAAACATTTGTGACGAAAGAAGAGTTTGTGAGTGAGCATAAAGTGCATAATATACTGGCATGAACACTAATACTGTTGTTGGTTGTCATTAGAGTTTTTAGGGTCAGAATCTTCTAATATGACAAAGGAACCAATGATATTCATAAAATCGAAATTACAAATATCTTCTAGAAATATTAAAATGAGAAACTTGTCCCAATGATGTCTGTCTTTCTAGAATATGAAATATTTTTGTGAAATGGTTGTGTAGGATTGCTCTGCAATTGCAGCAATTACTTCATTAGTTTGCCCCTTTTCTCAATCACATTACTCTTCTGTTGTGCAAGATTTCCTGTTATCTTGATGAAGTGACACAAGAAGTTGGTCACCAGGTATTGCTAAAGGTTACGAACATACCATACAATGTAATTAAAGACATGTACATAGGGTTCATAACAAGATGAGATCTGGTTATTCTCTGGGTGTGCATATCAAGGTTTGTAATAGAAAACTAGAGTGCAAAAGTTGGATTGTTATAGAAAACACCATTACTTCATCAATCCCAAACATTATATAGGCAATGTTTGTGATTAACTATGGTTGACAAAACTCTATTTTACACATGCAGAAAATACTATAGGAGGAATATTTACAGAACTTGGCTTTTTGAGTTAAAGGGAGGGAGACCCAACTGCACTATATTTACCTAGGTTCAAATTCTTGAGGATGCACCTCCCAAGACTTGAACCGAGAATCTTCAATTGCCAGGCAGAGAGGTATAATCACTGAGGAAACTCTCAGTTCATATATTTACAGAACAATAATTACAATAAAATTGGTGTTGTATTAGCTACTGAGATTAGAAAAGTAGATATTGTCAGGTGAGAACTAAGAGCAATTGCATGGGAAGAAAGACTCTATTATTAAGTTAAACCAAAAACAATTCATATGGAAAATATTTGCAGAATTACAAACTGCAACAAATCCCAAGTCTAAAACATAGGACCCCAGATATCAAAGTGTTGTTATTACTATAAATTTGTCTCTATAATGAAAAGCATCGAAAGCTAGCTGAAGACTTCCATGAATAAACAGCAGCAAGAGAAAAGGTAGACATTTGCTTAGTGTGTATTATGGACAACATATAATGGAAGGATTTAAACGCTACATTGTAGTACACCTATAAGACAGAGCTATAAAGTATGCTTTGTAGCATGCAATTAACTCGAGTCAACTTATTGCATTTTAGACGAACTTATATACATCATTATGACCAGATACATGATAAGCTTTTGTGATTCGTTGACATTATTTACAGTGAATAATTAAATGTCACACCTTCCAGTCACCTTGGCATGGCCTACTTTTGTCAAAGCACGCTCCACTTCTTCACTGACCTGTTTTTCCATGTGAAATGCAATAGGGTTTAAGTAAATAGGAGAGGGAGCTCCAATTCCTATTTAGATCAACAGACATATAGCCTTGCTTATCTAATTACAGTAGAGAAGAAATTATTATGTATGAAACAAAACAAATTCAAGTATTCAATACCTCATCCATTATTGTAATCTTATCTTCTAAAATGCAACATGGGTTTCGCATGATGCTATGAACACATTCCTACAATAATATCCATATATTTTAATCATTGCCCTCCACAAACATGTGCAACTACATTTCCCCTCATTCTGCATGTAGGCCTGCAATATACTCTCATCTGAAGGCAACTCAAATTCCAGAACCAACTGAAACCAAAACTAAAGTGACTTCAGATATGTTAAGATTACTTAAAGAACTAATGAAGGTGCTATACTATTCTTAAGGCATCCAAACCATTTCTAAATTTCTCATCACAATTTGCAACTCTGAAAACAACCACTAACTACATCTATAGCAGCAAAATTCTAATATAACAAGCGTCTAACTTCAGAACTGAGAAGGAAATGATGTCCAAATCCTAATCATCTCTGATTTCAATACCCCATGAAAGTACTCAGGTGAACCTATTCATGTTGTGGTGTTTTGTCTACTCTGCATTGCTTTTTTTGCATCCATATAAGGTTTATTTCAACCCACAATCTGCATCCACAACAGCCATTCACAATACTTTAAAATATTCAACAAATAAAGGACATCCAGTACAGGTCGATATCTCAAACATATATCATTACTCCTATGAGTTTATCTCCACCAACCATAACGATTCTCTGTAGAGGATGACACTTAGCTCAACATAACAACTTCAATACACACACGCACACATTTTTTGTTCTAACAATGTTGTAGCAATTTAATTTTGAAGCAAATCACCTAAGAAAACATGAAAGCAACATAACAACTTCAACACATACAACTTAAATAACAACAGAAGCAAAACACGAAGGATCTTCAATGGCTTACAATCCGACGAAGAAGAGGCTCTAGATTGGAGCAGAGCCTCTGCAGGCTATCCATCTTCAGCGCTTCTACTATAACACTGCTCCCATAAAACTCAGAAGTCAGTATCACTCATCATGGAAACAATTTAAAACAACACAATCTATTAATCATCAATCTAGTATTATGAAATTCGGAAGAAACAGGAACAGGAACTAACCCAGCGAGAGCTGGCACTTTTGGCCTCTTGGCAGCGGCGGCCGCCGGCGAGGAGGTCTCGGGTGCCGCCTCCGCGGCCGCCTTGCTTTCCCATTCTTGGGGTGCCACTCTCTTTTCCCCTCCCATGCTAGGAGAATGTTAGCACTTCTAATTCTTATCCCAAGATAGCAGTTAGTGCTCTGGTTCGTTGCAGTGGCTGGCGGTCGCAAGCTTTGCTACTTAAAGAGCAGCAGAGAGGAAGCTTCGGGGAAGAGAGGGTGTCAGGTACGGACAAGGAAAGATCTCGGATTTGGGGCTCTTGATGGAGAGAAGGAAACAGGGGAGAAGAGAGGGGGTTGGCGTTGACCAGCCTAAGGATGGAATGGAAAAGAGAATGGGGGGTATAGATTCTGGGCTAAAAATAAAAGGAAGGAATGAAGGATGGACCGTTGGATTTGGATCGAAGGGTGGGGTTGAGTGGGATCCACCGGGAGTGGATGCCGGGTTGGATTTCCATTACGTCGTTGCTTGCTGAGCGGCTGCCGGAGATGCAACCCTCCACGCCTTTGACTCCGTTCGCACGGTCCCTGTCGCGCGTGCTGTACTTCGCACGTGTCCATGACGCGCGTATGGCAATTCACACGTGTGAATGGATAGCTCTCGACCGAATGCATCCATCATGGTTTTTTTTTAATAACGGATGATCATACTAATATAAGATGAGTCGAATCCGATATATTAAAGTATAAAATTTAAAAAGTACAAGAGGACAAGGGTCGTTCTATTGACAGCTTCAAACATCAGAGTGTGGGCCATCCTGGCAGCAATTCAATCAGCCGTCGAGTTGACTTCCAATGATGTGTTGAATCTGAACGTCTGAGGCTTACTGAAGAATAGATCGAATGTCACAAATTAAGGGGATGGTAGGCAACTGGTCTGGATAGCATATGACGGTAATCGAATCCCCTCAATAATAAGACTACGGGCTCCGAGACTACGGATGGCATAAAAAATACCCACCCATGCCGTCTGCAGCTCAGCAAGAAGCACGAGAAGTCAAGAATGCTGAATTCTCTAGCGTCAGCATCCACCATCCGATCCATGAATCATAAATGCGATCCAGCACATCTTCCTCGAACACTCCAATTTGCAGGATCATCTCAGTCTAGTAATAGACTTGTAAAAAAAAAAAGCCACATCAATATTGAAATTATCTTAGAAATTTTACCTTCTACTGTTCCACTTAATTCCTCCCAAATAAAAGATATAACTCAATCAAAAATTAATAAAAGTAACAAAATTTAGTTTTATTGAAAATTTTAGAGGATAGATCTAAATAGCTTCAAAATGCAATCATCTCGCAGGACACTATATTATAGATAGAAGGTGAATATAAATCGGGTTGATTTTAGATTAGAACTTAGAACTAAGCTAATTAAAATAATTCTAAAATTTTAGGCTCCGAAATCGAGCCAACTCGAACTAAGTCATTTAAATCGATTCAACTCTGAATTGGTTTCAGAGTAGAAATGATTTTTTTTGACATGTGTATGATGTCTAATAATTAATTTTTTTATAGTTGTATTTAATAAAGATAATATATATAATATTATTAACTAATTTACTTTTTGAGATTTATTAGTAAAGATGATAGAGAACTCGAGATCTATATGATACCTTAAATTTAATTTCTAGAAACACTTCAATTGTTTTCTAAAATTTTATTAAAAGAGACATGAGGGTGATTAGGAAGAACCAAGGAACTAACACTTTGAAATTTAGAATTATTCACAAAAGAATCGATTCCAAAGTTTTGGATGCAAAATCGATCCTATCAACCCTCAAAATAAACTGACCTTTTTCTATTAGATTGGATTAGTATTGATCATTGGATTATTCTAATATGTTGCTCATTTCTAACTGTAGATATTAAAATGTTATCTTAAAAAAATCCTTGAATGCCAATGCCACGTATGAAAGCAATGCTCTCAACAAGTTTCAACACAAATTTGATCTCAGATGTTGCACCTTACACTCTTTTGGATCCTATCGAACCTATTTCTAATGATTAAAGTGATCCATAATATGACGAACTTGCTATACTTTAAAGCTTTTTTACTTAACATGATGAAAATGTTTCACTTTGTATATATCAAAATCCAACATATGGATTAGAAGGCTAAACCCTCCCTCTAATTCCTGCACCCTCCCCCCCCCTCCCCCGGAAAAAAAAAAAAAAAAAAAGCTTGAGAGGCTTATAAGACATTTTTATCAAATATTTCTTTCTTTTTAATTTAAAATATTATCATAGTATTAATTCCACCTAAGAACTTTCCCTTTATTTTAATTTAAATATTATCATAGTATTAATGATGCATTTTTATGTTTATCTTCTTAGCTTCTATTGGTAAATGATAATGGCACTCCTTCCTAACTAAATAAATCCCTATGTTATCAAGGGAATATGAATTACAAATAAATAAAAAAAGTGATCATATCATAAAATGAATTCTTATAACCATCTAATTTAATTTTTTCAATTTAAAATAACATGGATGCATATGATACATAAAATATATGTTTTCAAATAAGAAAGTAAATTTAGAAATAATGGAATCAAATGGTGTTGTAAAGTGTAGTCAAAAGATCCAAACTTCCGATCACAACCATTAATGGTCTTCCAATCAGCACATTCTACATGGTATTTTTTTTTATCAACATAATAAAAAAAAAGCTAGCCAAAAAAAACTTGTAGAATTCTCGATCAACACATTTTGAACTTAATATTTTAAAAGATCTAACGAAATTTTTATTGGCTGTCAGCTACTCCATGCAATATTCCTTCTTTATCCGAGCTTAAGACTGGCCTTGGTAGAGTTACATTTTGAATTAAACATACTTTCAAATCTCCCATTAGAAAAGGCGAAACACCTACAAAATCAATCAAATTTCTCCCTTAATTCAATAAGCTTTATGGATTCAATCTAATAAAAATGATGGAGAAATAAATAAAGGGAAAACCCCAATAAATAACCAAAAGAATTTTAAAAAAAAGTTTGACATTTTATAAATGGGTTATATTAAATAAAACTACCATCATGACGGTAGATTCCAAACTCTTCACATATTTTTTCTAAAAAATTGAAGAACATGCTTAGGATCTTTGAGGCGAGAAATAAAAAAGTATTAATATAATGATGAAATGAAAAAAAAGCAAAATAAAGGTTAACCTTGTCATAACATTAAAACCTAACTCTAGAAAATGAAATCAAAGTAAAGAAATAAACAAAAAAAAAGTAAAATCAAATAAAATCAAATAAAATAAAAAAGAAGATGATAAGGGAGAGGCTAGGCATAGATTTATCTTTCATCAATCACTTGATACGAAGTTTTACCCATCTCCCCTTTTTTGAACCTCCTTCAAAGAAAAGGCTATAATGATTGCCTCAGTGGCCATAGAAAACGAAAAAAAAGGGGATTGGGGCCTTTAAGGTTTTTCAGCAAAAGAATTCATATAGCCGATCCCAACTAATTTACAATCAAGACTTGATTAACTCATCAATAGAGATCATCATTCTTGTCTCAAAAACTATGAATAAATAGATAGAGAGATAAAGAAAAGAAAAGAAAAAACAGAGCAAATAAGAAAAAGAGAAATAGCTCGAAGCAACTTTTCTCAAAACATCAATCCGCTCTGCTGTTGTTCACAATATAGAATTCATTTGGATCTTTGGAGAGGAAAGGAGAGGAGAGGGTGAAAGAAGGAAAAGAGAAGGCCGTCTTCGATAGAAAAGAAGAAAGAAAAAATTATTTTTATAAAATTATAAGCATATCCTTCACTATTAAAATAAAAATAATAAAAGCTTAACAAAAAACCTACTACATTGTTAACCTTAATACATATATATACATTAGTATCTTTGAAAAAAATAGAAACCACTACCATTACGAGATTCTTCTATAAAATGAATAAACCAAGTCTAGACAGTGCTTTCAACGTTCTATTCGAAGAGCAGAGCGACTGGAGTGATTATTATCATAGGCTGCATCCTAATCCAGTGTCCAAACCCAGTTTGTAGTTCGGTTATACTTCAAGCCAAAAGCAATCAAGCATGCTGTCGTCCTTTAGATGAAAGGCCATTCCTGTCTCATGATCAACTAGCTTCAGGACATTAGACGCTACACTTCAACTCACCTCTTGGTCTTGTCATTTGATGCTTACGTTGTGCCTTTGATGTTAGCCAAATATCAAATATGAGTACTTTTGCTTGGATATATATATATATATATATATATAAAGACTGCTTTTACCAATCAGCGAAATCTGTAGCCGTGCAAGTTGTTTGCAAACGTGAGCAAAATCCTCTTCCCTAAAATCGTGAATTCTAGAGCCAATAATGTTGCAGTCTTAATTTCACAATGTAATCTTTGTTAAAACTATTCTCAGATTCACAAATGTGATCAGTTATTCTGGCAAGGACTCTCCAAGGAAAATAACTTGCTATCTGCTGCTCCTACTAAGAGACACGAACACTGAATATTTGGTTCTTGTATAGCTTTGAATAAGGCATTGAGGTAAGAAGTGCAGCTACTCGAGAGCAATTGGACAGCTTCCACACATCAATGGGAAGTGCTTCAATGGAGGACTTCAGCAGTTGCCTCACCTGAGCGGACATCAGGCTCAGCACCACCCATCTCCATCTCAGAGTTCTTCGTCGTTGAGATGGACTTCATGTGAGAACATAATCATTAAGTAGCTGCAATTTCTGCAACTTGTGACCATCATCTTCAAATGGAATTCAGCTAAGCTGAAGCATATTTCATGTATGCTGATACGGCTGATCATCTCCTCTAGGTGGTGTTATAACCTTTGCGCGATTTCCGGAAATAATGATGTGACAGCTAATTCCAGAGATAGAATCTTGGCTCCGGCCTCCAGCGATGCTCCGCCCTTGGCTCCGGCCTTTGGCTCCGGCCTCCAGCTCCGGCCTTTGGCTCCGGCCTCCAGAGACGGCTCCGGCCTTTGGCTCCGGCCTCCAGCGACGGCTCCGGCCTTTAGCTCCGGCCTTCAGCTCTGGCCTCCAGCAACAGCTCCGGCCTTTAGCTCCGGCCTTTGGCTCTGGCCTTTGGCTCCGGCCTCCAGCTCCGGCCTTTGGCTCCGGCCTTCGGCTCTGGCCTCCAGCTCCGGCCTTCGGCTCCGCCTCTAGCTCCGGCTTTCGGCTCCGGCCTTCGGCTCCGGCCTTTAGCTCCGACCCTTGGCTCCGGCCTTTGGCTCCGACCTCCAGCTCCGGCTTTCGGCTCCGGCCCTTGGCTTCGGCCTTTGGCTCCAGCCTCCAGCTTCGGCCTTTGGCTCCGGCCTTTGGCTCCGGCCTTTGGCTCTGGCCTCCAGCGACAGCTCCGGCCCTTGGCTCCGGCCTCCAGAGATGGCTCCGGTCTCCAGCGATGGCTCCGGCCTTTGGCTCCGGCCTCCAGCGATGGTTCCAGCCTTTGGCTCTGGCCCTAACTTGGTGCCTTTCCTGCATACACAATGACTCACCTCAGGTAACAGACCCCGAGATTCGAGATCTGTTACCGTATACCTCGCTCACCGAAATCACGGGCAAGTGCTAGCACGCCCGGTAGTTACCGCTACAAGCGGCCCCCATCCAGCAATGGCTTAACCACTTGTCGTTCAAAGGAGCTTATCCCAATGAGGAAGATACGACGGTTAGAAGGAGGACGAAAAGAAA
Organism: Calamus simplicifolius; assembly: GCA_900491605.1. Classification (NCBI taxonomy): domain Eukaryota; kingdom Viridiplantae; phylum Streptophyta; class Magnoliopsida; order Arecales; family Arecaceae; genus Calamus; species Calamus simplicifolius. The sequence goes on along the minus strand of UESW01004326.1, from coordinate 659,195 downwards.
GGAACCTCCCAAACAGGTATAAAAGGTCCCCAAACTCAACAGAAAAGGGGATCTCTCGATCTCTCTCTCTCTACTACACAACTGAGCGACAAGTTTACTAACTTGAGCGTCAGAGGGTCCTCGTCGGGAACACCGGCCGGGAACTTCTTGCAGGTTTCTGAAGAAGGAAGACGACCTCTCCACTGACCGGCGCTCATCACCGGTGATTTGTCCGCATCAGATTGGCGCGCCGGTAGGGGGTCCGCACGCGGGGAAGGCGAAAGTTCTCCATGTGACACCACCGATTTTGCAAGAAAGATGATGGTGACAATACGAGCACAGGAGGCTTCCACCAGCCAGGCCGCGGAGCGCATTCTGCGGGCTAAACAATCGGAGGCCAACTTCCGTTTTTGCCCCCTGCACAGATGAGCCAGCCTGACCGGCTTGAGGTTCTGGCTCACCAGGTCTAGGACCTGATGATGATGGTACGAGGACTACAAGAATACTGCTTTGCCACTGCACCTCAACCCATGCGCCTGGTGAAGGGGTGCGCGAGACAATTCAATCTCATCAAGGCGGGACCCCACCCGAGGTCTCCCGTCACTCACCGCCTGAACCTCGTCGCCGAGAGGCCTCAAAGCGACGGCAGTCCCCTCCCATCACTCTGGTCGTTCCCACCAACGGCCAGACGAGAGAAAATCCAGACGGGTGCGCTCCTTACGCCGGCGATCTTCGTCGGCTTCCTCTTCTGACTCATCTAAAGACGGCACCCTCAGGAAGACTACTCGTCGGGCCGAGCAACGGCTCGATGAGTATCATCGACGGTTGAAGGATCTTAGCCGCCGGATTGCTAACCCTCACGGGACGGACTATGAGCACCGCCCCCCGCTTTCCCGGCGCATTATGGAGGAACCGGTCCCGCCCCGTTTTCCGTCTCCCCCAACTGGATCCGTACGATGGCACGACGGACCCACTGGACTACCTGGAGAGCTACAAGGTCCTCATGCAGGTCCAGGGAGCGACGGACTCCCTTTTATGTGTCGCCTTTCTGGTCACCCTTCGCAAGGCGGCACGTGCATGGTATTCCCGCCTGCCACCGCGTAGCATCAATTCATTCCGACAGCTCGAGCGATCTTTCCTGGCCCACTTTGATGCGTGCCGGAAGATCCCACGAGTGGCTGATAGCTTATTCGCTGTCCAGCAAAGGAGTGGCGAGACCTTGAAGGACTTTGTTCCTCGGTTCAAGAAAGCAGCACTAGAGGTATACAACCTGGATGATTCTGTAGCCACTTTGGCATTAAAGCGAGGACTTCGTCCCTTTAGGTTTGCCTATTCCCTAGACAAAAGCCTCCGAGTTCTTATGCCGAGCTTCTGAGCCGAGCGCAAAAATACATCCGTGCTGATGAGGCAGATTCTTCTAGGAGGGAAGCTGACAAGAACCCCAGCAAGAAACCACCGCCTACTGAGCATGCCGGAGCATGACCCCGGAAGCATGAGCCTCCTCACCGCCCAGATCGCCGGCCACAGACGCTTATTCCTAAGGAGCAATTCACTCCCCTCATAGCTCCTATATCTCACATCCTACTAGAAATCGAGGAGGAACCTTACTTCAAGCGTCTGACCCCCTTGAAGTCTGGGACCCCCCCGCAACAAGGAACTTTACTGCCGGTACCACCGAGACTATGGTCATGACACCGAGGACTGCCGCCATCTGAAGAAGGCCATTGAGGAGTGTTGGTCCAGATAGCAACCCAAGAGGGGGGGTGAATTAGGTTTTTCAAAAATTAAACTCCTTTTAAAAACATCCCCCAGCGGAAGTGAAAATTTAAATGTATACGAATTAAAACAAAGTAAGCAAGAATAGAGAGTAAGAGACAAGGAAACAATCACGGCAAACACAAGAAGTTTTATAGTGGTTCGGTGTACCTACACCTACATCCACTCCCAAGTACCTCTTGGGTCCACACTATAATCAATCTGATTACAGCAGAGTTGTTTTGCAAGCTCACAACTCAAACTTGTTGTTTTCCGTGTGCACAACGAACCCAGCTGGTTTTCAAGGCTCACCAGCACACAACCTTACAACACAAGCAAACTGCTTGCTCAAGTCTAACAGCCTCAATGGAATCAATCCTTTGATTGACCCAGCAAACAATAACGCTTTTACAAGTTTAAAAGCTCCTCCAATGAGCAAATATAAAATAATAGAACAATACTAAAGAGATAGGAATCAAAGCCTGATTTGCAGATCTTGGTGGCTTGCTTCTTCTCTTCTCTTGAGTGGATCTTCCTTTAGAATGCTCTTGAAGCTCCGAAGATTAGAAAGCTAGGGCTTGCTTCTTCTTTTGGATCTCTTCAAAATAGAACAAGGAATGCTAGAAATCTCTCTTTCTTTTGGGGAATCAGTATAATCTTTCCTTTCGAATCTTCCCTCTTTTCTCTTTTGATTTTCTGATGGATTTCACTCTTGTTTTTCTCATTTTTCTCTCTTGTTTTCTTGTTTTTCCTCTCCTTTTTTGGATACAATAAAACCTCTTCTTATAGATCTTCTTAATCCATAAATAGCCAAAACTATCCGTTAGAAACAAGTGTAAGAAGGATTAGAACCAAATATAGTAATAGCCATTGGGATTAAAAAGATAAAGATAAAGTTTAGAGACGTTCTGATAGTTCTGGAGTCGTTTCTGACAAACTGGAGTCGACTCTAACTTTTCTGGAGTCGGCTCTAAATCGAAAATCCCCAATCCGCTCGATCTGGAGTCATCTCTGACTTTTCTGGGGTCGACACGAAAATCTTCTGGAGTTGACTCTAACAGTCCAGGAGTCGACTCTAAGTCATGACCAGAAAAACCATCGTTCTGTCTTTTCTGTTGGAGTCGGCTCTAACAGTCCAGGTGTCGACTCTAAGTCTGTGCCGATTTTCGGAGTCGACTCTGCGATTCCATGTGTCGACTCTAATGTCTGCAATCTTACCTTGACATTAGATTCGAACTAGAATTTGATTTGTCTAGTGATTTTGATTAATGAATCAAATCATAAACTGAAAAACTTAATCAAAATCATTAGTAACTTCAAATGTTATACTCAAATAGTTTTGTTAATCATCAAAATCAACAATTGGGTCAACAATCTCCCCTTTTTGATGATGACAAAAACTTTGAGTATATGCATTAAAAATTCATTTGAACTAAGATTATAGACATTGTTAAAGCTTTAAAACTTCCTAACAGAGAATTTGATGCCAAGTTTCAAAATGAACTTTAAAAACATACTTGAGTTCTATTATAAACAACAATCAAGATGATTTAACTTTTCATAGAAAATCATTAAGCTCCCCCTGCATTAAATAACTCCCCCTATGCAAGGTATATGTAAATAAACTGAAATATGATCAATTGATTAGAATTTAGAGATTTCTCCCCCCTTTTTGAGATATGCCAATTGATTAAAATATATTGAAATCTTACAAATCTTATATTCTTTCATTCTCTCTTATATTCTTTTATGCTCTCTTCTTTATTCTTTATGCTCTCTTCTTTATGCATATTTTCTCTCCCCCTTTTTTGTTATCAGCAATAAGGTGAGTTTAAAATAATAATGTAGGTTATCAGAGCGAGGTTGTTGGTTCATTCAATCATAGAGATAGTAATCTTCATCCATGGTAATTGCTCGACATAGACAAATTTGCAATAAAAAGATAATTGTATTTCATTTCAAGATGCATTACATGTGTCTATCAAAATACATTCTCAGTAAAGTACTATATCAATCAGAAATCCTAGATACAAGCTAACAAAGTATAGTAAACTAGAAATCCTAAGATTCAAAATATGAAGAGCTAAACTTAGGTTTCTAAAGATTGGGGTAGGATAGGCTTAGATAGGGTATCACTGTAGGAAATAGAAGGTCAATCAAACATGCTTGTATACAATTTTCTTCAGATGGCCTATCATTTCCATAATCTCATCTTTTTGTGATTTCTTAAAGCCTTCAAGACAACTCTCAACTTGAGCAACAGCAAGGTCTAAATCTTTCTTCAATTGTCCAGTAGCATCTAGATAAGCTCTGATCCATCTGCAATCCCTTCCAGCCTTTCAAAAATCTTTTGAAGCTCAGTGCCAAGGGACTCGCAGAGCGGCTAATGGAAAATGAAATCAAGTCGAGTCTGGAATTGATCTCCTCCTTAAATTGTCTGATGTCATCTCTCAACTGACAAATATCATTGCTCCTCTGACTGTCATACTCAGCTAGTAATGCTCTGAGCTGACCAATCTGCTCATCAGAAAATCTCCCAGATACAAAAGCTGTCTGAGGTGGAGGTGAAGAATATGTACTCGGTCCAGCCTCAGAAGGTCCAGCAGTAGATGGTCCCGCAATAGATGGGTCAGGGACTGATGGTCCCGCAACTGATGGTCCAGGGATGTCCTCTACTCTGGCTCCTCAACTCTGGCCTCCTCTGCTCTAGCCTCTCGTCCTCCTTTTATCCAATTACCATTTACCTTTCTGAAGCCCATACGGTGAATGGTAGAGACACTGTAGTAGTCTGTATGCCTTAATTTCCTCAGTGGCTCATTGTCCATGATTAACACACCTTGGCTTCTGAATACCAAAGTCAGAATCATACCATATGGCAATGTAGATCTCTTCTTGGTTGCTGCCTCTGCCATATAGCCTATCATCATCCCAGCTAAGTTTACTGGCTGCCCGGTGATGATGCAATCCATCAACAAGATGTCTCGCTCTGAGACATACTCAAATCTGCCTATCTTTGGAAACAATATCCTCCCGCAGATGTTGTGAAGAAGCCTGAGTTCCAAATTCAGTTGATTTGCCAAAATCTCCTCAAACTCAGATACTCTCTCCCCAACATCCTAGATAGGGCACCACCACGATCATCATGCTGATACTCATTTATTCCAATAGTGGGCATCTCTAACAAATTTCCAAGAAATTCAACAGTGATTACAACTCTTGTTCCTCTAACAAAACTTACTAAACCTCCCTCTCCTCTACTCAAATCATTGTAGAACTCTCTTACAAGGGCAGGGTAGGTAGGAACATCCAAAGAACAAACTTTCTCCCATCCCATTTCCTTCAATTGACGGCCAATAGAAAACCCTCCGAAGCAAAGAAATCGAAATCAACTTTTCTTCCGGTAGTGATGGCCTTACCCGCTAATTGGTCGATGTGAGAAGATGGAGAAGGTGGAGAAGCTTCTTGAGTGGCAGATGATGAAGATGACGCTTGCCTCCGAATCGTCCTTTTTCTCGTGGGAACGGCCGAACCTCCAACAATCGCATGCCTTTTAGGAGCCATGGGATTTGATTGGAATGAGTAATCAAGGGATTTGAAGAGTTTAGAGGGGTTGGAATAGGTTTGGAACGGCTCTAGAGAGGATTGGAGATGATAGGTTCGTTTAGGTGTCGACTCCGCCTTTTATTTTTGACCTAGGTTCACTTAGAGTCGACTCCCGCAAAGCGAGGTGTCGGCTCCGAACCAGAAAATCTGTCAGCGCCCGAATTAGAGTCGGCTCTGCAGAAGCCGGAGTCGGCTCTAATTGCCCAGACAGAACATCAAAAATAAAGGTGTCGACTCCACAAACTGAAGGTGTCGACTCCACAATAGTTTCAATGAAAATTTTGAATTTCAAGGATCTGAAACTGATCAAATTAATCATCAAACTCTAGATAAGTGTTCCTTAATCAATTGGGGAAATCAATGAATCAAATTTCTAGATAAATTTCCTTATTGGACATAGAGGATTTTCAAGAAATTGATGAAGTCTAGATAGTTGTTGTCCTTAAGAGTTTCAGAAAATCATTCTAAAGGATCACAAACTCCTAATTCTCCTCTAAGATAACAAAATCTTTCTTCACTTAATGGTTTGGTAAAAATATCAGCTAATTGATCATTAGTATTCACATATTCAAGACAAACATCATTGTTGGAAACATGTTCTCTAATAAAGTGATGTCTAATTTCTATGTGTTTAGTTCTAGAGTGTTGGATTGGATTCTTTGTTAGATTGATGCACTAGTGTTATCACATCTAATAGGAATTTTATCAAGTGTGATACCATAATCTTCAAGTTGTCGCTTAATCCAAAGGATTTGAGCACAGCAACTTCCAGCTGCAACATACTCTGCCTCAGCAGTGGATAATGCAACCGAATTTTGCTTCTTGCTAAACCTAGAGATTAAGTTACTTCCTAAAAGTTGGCATGCACCACTTGTACTCTTCTTATCTGTTGGCCCAGATAGCAACCCAAGAGGGGGGGGGTGAATTGGGTTCTTTAAAAATTAAGCCTTTTAAAACAATTTAAACTATTGATGAGAGGATATACACAATTAATTCAAGTTAAAGCACAATAGCAAGAGAGAGAGACAAATAAACACGGCAAACACAAAGATTTTATAGTGGTTCGGTGTATCCAACACCTACGTCCACTCCCAAGCTCCACTTGGGTCCACACTATAATCTCCTCGATTACAGTCGAGTTGTTTTACAAGCTCACAACCCAAACTTGTTGTTTTCCCGGGATCACAACGAACCCAGCCGGTTTTACACGGGCTCACCAGCACAAAACCCAACACACAAGCTATCCTTAGCTTGTGCCGAGGTAAACTACCTCCACTAATTCAATCCACTGATTGAATTAGCAAACCACAAGATAAAATATGAGTTTAGTACAAAACAGCTCCTTTTGAGCAGATATTTCAAAATAAAAGCAAAGTTTAGAAGGGCCTGTTTAGATTCGATTTGAGTGCAGGCTTTTCTTCTTTTCTTCTTTTCCTCAACTCCTTTGAAGTGTGGAATCGGGCCTCAGCTCAGATTCTTCACGGATTGAATGTTGGAGTTGATTTGAACTTTTCTCCCTTTCTTTGAATGTTGAAAATCTCTTGATTTGATCTTGAATGGCTCTTGGATTTTCTTCTAGACTTTCTTGGATTGATGAACTTGAGCACAGATGAAGTCTCCTTTGATTTCACTCCTTCTCTTTCACTCTATTTTTGAATCTCGGATTTTTCAAATGACGCTCTGTTTTTCCTCTTTCTGAAAGATTTCTTTTTCTCTCTTGATCTATATATGTATATTTTTGATTTGAAAACGGCCTCTCTATTTATAGACTCTGCAAAAATATAGCCGTTAGAAACAAAGAAATATAGCCGTTATTGAAAAATATTACCGTTGGCGCTGAGTTGGCATTCAGAAAAATCACGCCCAGATTTGTTGGAGTCGGCTCCAACTTTAGGCGAGTCGGCTCGAAGACGCGATGCCAAAAATAGAAACATTCAGAAAGTTAAGGGGTCGACTCAAGACTCCTGACAGTCGGGGGTCGACTCATGAAAAGCAAGGGGTCGACTCGAGAAGTGCTCAGAAAAATAACTCTCTGGAGTCTGAGCAGAGTCGACTCTTACAGTCATGGAGTCGGCTCGACAATATCGGGGGTCGACTCTTGAAATCACAGGGGTCGACTCGAGAAAATCAGAATCTCTGTATACTGAGTGGAGTCGACTCTGAAACTCTAGAGTCGGCTCCGGAACGTATCAAAAATCAGAGAATTTTCTGATTGACTTTGAAATTCGTTCCAGATTAATTTTAAATCAATTTTTGACTTGAATATAATAAATTTGACATTAAGAATCAATTCAAGATATGTTCCAAAAACTCATTGATTGAAATATGAAGTATAAAAATTTCTTTTTGAAAGCTTAAACATGGAGCTTGAAGCTACTTTCCAATTGATTATAGTCATACTTAACATACTCATTGATTATGATAAATAAATTCATTGCTCATGTAAATAAATTCATTGCATCTTTTAATATACTCATGGCTTTTGGTAATCATCAAAATCAATAAATTGGGGCAACAATTTCTCAACAATCTCCCCAACAATCTCCCCTTTTTGATGATGACAAAAACATTGAGTATGCATGATTAATTAAAGAATTTATTTATTTTCATAGTTAGGCTCCCCCTGAATGAGGTAGCTCCCCCTATGAAACTCAAATAAATATCCCATTCATTCAATTTAAACTCATACACATTTAATGTCAAAATTCAGCATTTTCATCTAAATTGCTTTTTCATTCTCTGTATGTGTAATGTTTAATTATTACTCCCTTTCTCCCCCATTCAATTATTTATTATATGCATATACAATAACATTCGTTTAATTTCTCCCATGCATATACAGTCATGTATAAAACTCTCCCCCTTTTTTGTTATCAACAAAAAGGTAGAGAAGCATCAAACACAATCACATTCACGATTTAAGATATGCTTTAACATGAACTGAGATTCATTGATAAATAAGAGAAGTACATTCAAACTCAAACATTGAACATTCAAAACTAACTTTTCATTACATCATTATATCAAAATGTAAATCATAATATAAATTTCATTACATTGCAAAAACTAAACATCCATTACATCAAAAATGTGTCCTTACAATTCTTGTTAAGTGATCTATAATGTTCTTCATTCCATCAGTTTGAAGCTTGACATAATCTTTCAGTCTTTCATCCACAAAAGTACAAGCAGTTAAAATCTTGTCTTGAAGCTCGGCATTGCACTTTGCATAAGTCTCACCATCTCCACAAATGTCTTTAAGTTCTTCAAAAATATTCTTTAAATCACCACTTAAAGACTCAGTAGAGGAGCTAAGAGTAGATTCAATCTTGGTAATTCGATCATCTAATGAATAGAGAGTTTCTTTAAGATTCATGAATTTATTGTCAAACTCAGTCTTCATTCTATCCTCTTGAGCATCAAGAAGACTCTTGAGCTGCTCTAACTGAAGATCCGAAAAACCAACTGATGAAGAAGATGGCTGATCAAACATTGGAGCAGGAGAAGGGGCCGGAACTGGAACAGAAGAACTAGGAGGCACAGGTGATGAATGTCTAACAGAAGGTCCAGGTGCCTCAACATCAGCGGCTCTATCTTCCAACTGATTTTTCCTTTCCCATCTACCATCTTTCTTCACAAATCCCATCCTATGAATAGTAGCCAAGCTATAGTAATCAGTGTGTCTCAAATTTCTCATTGGCTCACTATCGGAAATAATTATCCCTTGGCTTTGAAAATCTTAGTTAATATCATGCCATAGGGTAGACTTGATTTCCTCTTGCTCCCACAGTCAGCTATGTACCAAATTATCATATTCGGAAGATTGATAGGTCTCCAGCCACTACAGCATCCATAACAAAAATGTCTCTCTCAGATACATAATCAAACCTCCCAGTCTTAGGGAATAGAATCCTACTGCAATGTTATGGAGAAGCCTTAATTCCAAAGATAGTTGATTTGCATGGACTTCTTCAAAACCAACAANAGATTGATAGGTCTCCCAGCCACTACAGCATCCATAACAAAATGTCTCTCTCAGATACATAATCAAACCTCCCAGTCTTAGGGAACAGAATCCTACTGCATATGTTATGGAGAAGCCTTAATTCCAAAGATAGTTGATTTGCTTGGACTTCTTCAAAACCAACAATTTCTTTATTTAACAATCTTGATAAAGCCGGGCTCCTATCATCAGGTGAAAATGTAGAAGGACCAGACACTGAAAGATCCAAAAGTCTTGAGAGTATATCCACTGTGACATTTATCCTATTTCCTCTAATCAAGCTGACCAATCCATTATCTCCTCTTGACAAATTTTTATAAAACTCTTTAACCAAGGCGGGGTAGGTTGGGCAATCTAATGAACACATTTTCTCCCATCCCATTTCAATTAATTGTCTTCCTACAAGAAAACCCTCGCCTCAAATAGCTCAAAATCCACCTTTCTCCCGGTTGTAATAATTCTATCGGCTAGGCGGTCTACCTGAGAGGTGGCCGCAGCAGGAGAAGCACTCGGGGTTGAAGAGGACGAGGTGGAATCCATGCTCGGAGACGGTTCGCGAGCGGGACGCCTCACCGTCTTCTTCCTCTTCATCCCGGCCGCTCCAAGGCTAGAACCACGGGTTTTAGGTGCCATTGATTTAGTGGAAAGGTTAATCAAGGGTTTCTAAGGATTTGGTAGGTTGGGAAAATCTTTGGAGAGAGATTTTGATTGATTTGAGAAGATAGAAATGAACGAGGGGTCGACTCTGCCCTAGAAAAATCGACCTGGGACCACTTCGAGTCGGCTCCCGCAAAGTGTGGAGTCGACTCCGGGTAGTCACAGAAACCTAACCCGAAGTGGAGTCGACTCGCACAGAGATGGGGTCGGCTCCAGAGTTTCAGCAGAAACATGGAGTCGACTCCGATACTGATCGAGTCGGCTCCGAGACCATTTCAGAGCAAAAACATAAAGTTTCAGAGAATCTGAAATGTGTCCGGACATTGATCATAGAAATTGATAAAAAATCATTGGATTTTAATAGATCAATTAGATATGAATTCTAGATAAGATTTCCTTAAAGATCAGGGATTTGAAAGAATTTTAGATAAAATTTCCTTAAAATCAAAGGATAGAAAGAGTTCTAGATAATTTTTCTTAGGGGTTTCAAATTCATTCTAATGGATCACAAATCCCTAACTCTCCTCTAAGATAACAGAATCTTTCTTCACTCAAGGGTTTTGTAAATATATCTGCTAATTGATCTTCAGTATTAACATAATCAAGACATATTTCTCCATTAGTTACATGTTCTCTAATAAAATGATATCTAATTTCTATGTGTTTTGTCCTAGAATGTTGAATTGGATTTTTTGTTAGATTAATTGCACTTGTATTGTCACATTTTATAGGTGTTTTGTCAAGTGTGATACCATAGTCTTCAAGTTGTCGCTTAATCCATAGGATTTGAGCACAGCAACTTCCAGCTGCAACATATTCAGCTTCAGTAGTTGATAATGCAACTGAATTTTGCTTTTTGCTAAACCATGAGATTAAGTTACTTCCTAAGAATTGGCATGCACCACTTGTGCTTTTCCTATCTAACTTACATCCAGCATAATCAGAATCAGAATATGCAATTAAGTTCAATGTTGAGTCTCTAGAATACCATAAACCTACATTTTTTGTTCCATTTAAGTATCTTAATATTCTTTTAACAGCAATTAAGTGAGATTCTTTAGGTTCTGATTGAAATCTAGCACATAGACAAACAGAGAACATTATATCAGGTCTACTAGCAGTTAAGTAGAGTAGAGATCCGATTATACCTCGATAATACTTTTGATCAACTTTCTTACCTTCCTCATCTTTGTCTAACTTGCATGAAGGACTCATTGGAGTTCCAAGGGGTTTTATTGAATCCATACCAAACTTTTTGAGTAGTTCCTTCGTGTACTTGGTTTGGTTGATGAAAATCCCTTCCTTTTCTTGTTTGATTTGGAGTCCAAGGAAGAAGTTGAGTTCTCCCATCATGCTCATTTCAAACTCACCCTGCATCAACTTAGCAAATTCTTGACATAGAAGATTGTTAGTAGCACCAAAAATAATATCATCAACATATATTTGAACTACTAATAAATCTTTACCTTTTCTTTTCAAAAATAATGTTTTATCTACATTTCCTCTTATAAAATCATTTTCAATTAAGAATTTACTTAATCTATCATACCATGCTCTAGGTGCTTGTTTCAAACCATATAATGCTTTGTGCAATTTAAAAACGTGATTTGAAAATTCATGATCTTCAAAACCTGGTGGTTGTTCTACATACACTTCTTCATTTATAAATCCATTTAAAAAAGCACTCTTTACATCCATTTGAAATAAGTTGAAATTCATGTGACATGCAAATGCAAGTAATAGTCTAATGGCTTCTAATCTAGCTACTGGTGCAAAGGTTTCATCAAAATCAATACCTTCTTCTTGATTATATCCTTTTGCAACTAATCTAGCTTTGTTTCTAATTACTATGCCATTTTCATCTAGTTTATTTCTAAATACCCATTTTGATCCTATAACAGAATGATCTTTAGGTCTTTCTACTAATGTCCATACATTATTTCTAGTAAATTGATTTAATTCTTCTTGCATAGCTAACATCCAATTATTATCTTTTTCAGCTTCTTCAATAGTTTTAGGTTCAATTTGTGATACAAATGCAAGATGATTACTAATATTTCTCATAGATGATCTAGTTCTTATTCCTTGAGATGGATCACCTATAATCAATTCCTTAGGGTGACTATAAGCGTATCTCCAATCTCTAGGAAGATCTATATCATTATGATTAGTGTTAGTATCATCATCCTTAGGTGAATCATTATCTTTAGCCTCTTGCTCATGATCTGAAGATACATCAATATTTAATTTTTCAAGATCTTTCTCAATTATGTTTGTATCTTCCTCATCATCAAACTTTTCGGAACTAGTTGCTAAAGATTCATCAAAAACTACATGAATGGATTCTTCAACAACTAAAGTTTTCTTGTTAAATACTCTATATGCTTTACTAGTTGTTGAATATCCTAAGAATATTCCTTCATCAGATTTAGCATCAAATTTGCCTAAATTATTTTTACCATTATTATGAACAAAACATTTACAACCAAATGCATGAAAATATCTAATATTAGGTTTTCTATTTTGCCATAGTTCATAAGGTGTTTTCTTAAGTATTGGTCTTATTAGGGCTCTATTTAAAATGTAACATGCCGTGTTTATAGCTTCCGCCCAAAAGTACTTTGGTAGGTTGCTTTCACATAGCATGGTACGGGCCATGTCTTCTAAAGTCCTATTTTTCCTTTCTACAACACCATTTTGTTGTGGGGTCCTAGGTGCAGAAAAATTATGATTAATACCATTTTCAGCACAAAAATTTTCAAATAAGTGATTTTCAAATTCAGTTCCATGATCACTTCTTAGAGACACTATGGTAGTGTTTTTCTCATTTGTGACTTTCTTAAAGAATTTCAGGAATATCGAGAAAGTCTCATCTTTGTGAGCTAAAAAATACCCAAGTGTATCTAGAGTAATCATCTACAATCACAAGACCATATTTCTTTCCTCCTAGACTTGTGGTTCTAGTTGGTCCAAAAAGGTCCATGTGAAGTAGCTCTAATGGCCTAGAAGTTGAAACAACATTTTTAGATTTGAAAGAACTTCTTGTTTGTTTTCCAAATTGACATGCATCACATATTTTGTTGTTTTCAAAATCTATTTTAGGTAACCCTTTAACTAAGTCCATTTTAATTAGTTTTGAAATTAGGTGTGTGCTTGCATGACCTAATCTACGATGCCATAACCATCCAATTTCATTCATATTAGCATTATCAGCAATTAAGCAATGATCACTCATAGATAATTTATCTAGATCAACCAAGTAAACATTGCCATGTCTATAACCAGTAAATACAATGCTATTATCAATGGAATTAGATACTGTGCAGAAAGAAGTTTCAAATGATACTTTAAAATCTTTATCGCACAATTGGCTTATACTAATTAAGTTATGCTTCAAACCATCAACATAAAGTACATTATCTATAAAAGTGGATGGAGTTATACGGATTTTACCAAGGCCCATAATTGACCTTTACCATTATCACCGAACGTAACAACTCCTCCTTTCTTTTCTTCAAGGGTGATGAATTCTTCTTTGTCACCCGTCATATGTCTTGAGCAGCCACTATCAAGATACCACTTTCTCTTTGATCTTTTGGCCACAAGACATTCCTGCAATAAAATCAAACTTTATGTTTAGGTACCCAAGCTTTCTTGGGTCCTTCATGGTTAGTAGCAACAAATATTGTTCCTTTTGGAACCCATATTTTCTTCCCTTTAAAATTTAAATTCTTATTTGGTTTTTGTAAATTACATTCAAATGATTTATGCCCTTTTAAATTGCATTTAAAACAAGTGATGTTACTTTGGCTAGCACGTACAAAAATATTTTTCAAAGATTTTTGTTTTCTAAATGTATTATATCCTAATCCAGCCTTATCAAAAACTGCTTTTTGACTTTCTAAAATCATGTTTAGTTTAGTAGAACTTAAGGTGAATTTATCAACAATATCTTTGTATTTTTTAACTTCTTTCTTTAGAAATTCATTTTCTACAAATCTTTTATTAGATTTTTATTTTCAGATTTTAGTATATTAATTTCATGAGTAAAATCATCCTTTTCTTTAAGAAACATTCCTTTTTACCTTTTAAATCTTTAATTGCAAGCATCACTTCATTTTTCTCTTTAATTAAGTTTATGTTTTCAGTTTTCAGAGATTTATATTTCTTTTTCAAAATTTTAAATCATCTACAAGTTCATTGAAGGCTTCAAATAATTCATCAAAAGCAAAATCATCACAAGGGTTTTCGAACTTACCTCATCGTCGTCGTTCGCCATAAAACAAATGTTGGCAACTTCTTTTTGTTCTTCTTCTTCGGAAGAAGATTCATCACTGTCGCTCCAAGTTGCAACATACGCTTTCTTCTTTTTCTTGAAAGTCTTTTTCAATTGCGGACAATCATATCTAAATGCCCCGGTTTCTTACATTCATAACAGATCAAGGGGTCTTTCTCTTTGTCCTTGTCCTTATCTTTTTCCTTTTCTCCTTCCATCTTATTTCCAAATTTCTTTTTGTGGAAGGGTTTCTTTCTCCTCATAAATTTCTTAAATTTTCTTGCTAGAAGAGCTGTGTCTTCATCATCATCCTCATCATCGCTGCTGCTATCTTCAACTTTGCAGCCTTGAGGGCAATTGTCTTCTTCTTTTTGCTATCCTCCTCTATGTTGCTTCATTGTCAATCATGGGTCATAAGGGATCCAAGAAGCTCTTCCAAAGGTAAAGTGTTTAGGTCTTTGGCTTCTTGAATTGCTGTCATTTTGGCTTCCCATGATCTTGGTAGTGACCTAAGAATTTTGCGAACAAATCAGCATTAGTATAGGTTTTACCAAGACTTTCAAACCATTAACAATATCAGTAAATCTAGTATACATGCATGTTATGGTTTCAGATTGTTCCATGCTAAACAATTCATATTTATGACAAGATATTAATTTAGATTCTTTAACTTGGTTGGTTCCCTCATGGGTAACCTCTAATCTATCCCAAATCTCTTTGCGGAATTACAGGTAGAGATTCGATTAAATTCATTAGCATCTAAGAGAACAATATAAAACATTCATGGCTTTAGCATTAAGCTGTGCCATCTTCCTATCATTATCATTCCAATCCCTTTCGGGCTTAGGAACAATAGTGCCATCAATAAGTGTGTGGGTGTACTAGGTCCATTAATTATACACTCCACAATTCATAATCAGAAGCTTGAATGAATATCCTCATTCTTGCTTTCCAATATGAATAGTTGGAACCATTAAATAAGGGAGGTCTATTCGTAGAATGACCTTCAGCAAAACTCAACTTGTGTTGCCATTTGGATCTTTAGCTCTTGATCGTGTGATCAAAATCTAATGAGCACTAGCTCTGATACCAATTGTTGGCCCAGATGACAACCCAAGAGGGGGGGGTGAATTGGGTTCTTTAAAAATTAAGCCTTTTAAAATAATTTAAACTATTGATGAGAGGATATACACAATTAATTCAAGTTAAAGCACAATAGCAAGAGAGAGAGACAAATAAACACGGCAAACACAAAGATTTTATAGTGGTTCGGTGTATCCAACACCTACGTCCACTCCCAAGCTCCACTTGGGTCCACACTATAATCTCCTCGATTACAGCGAGTTGTTTTACAAGCTCACAACTCAAACTTGTTGTTTTCCCGGGATCACAACGAACCCAGCCGGTTTTACGGGCTCACCAGCACAAAACCCAACACACAAGCTATCCTTAGCTTGTGCCGAGGTAAACTACCTCCACTAATTCAATCCACTGATTGAATTAGCAAACAAAAATAAAAATATGAGTTTAGTACAAAGCTCCTTTTGAGCAGATATTTCAAAATAAAAGCAAAGTTTAGAAGGGCCTGTTTAGATTCTTTGAGTGCAGGCTTTTCTTCTTTTCCTCAACTCCTTTGAAGTGTGAAATCGGGCCTCAGCTCAGATTCTTCACGGATTGAATGTTGGAGTTGATTTGAACTTTTCTCCCTTTCTTTGAATGTTGAAAATCTCTTGATTTGATCTTGAATAGCTCTTGGATTTTCTTCTAGACTTTCTTGGATTGATGAACTTGAGCACAGATGAAGTCTCCTTTGATTTCACTCCTTCTTTCACTCTATTTTTGAATCTCGGATTTTTTCAAATGACGCTCTGTTTTTCCTCTTTCTGAAAGATTTTTTTTTTTTTTTCTCTCTTGATTATATATGTATATTTTGATTTGAAAACGGCTCTCTATTTATAGATTCTGCAAAAATATAGCCGTTAGAAACAAAGAAATATAGCCGTTATTGAAAAATCTTACCGTTGGCGCTGAGTTGGCATTCAGAAAAATCACGCCCAGATTTGTTGGAGTCGACTCCAACTTTAGGCGAGTCGGCTCGAAGACGCGATGCCAAAAATAGAAATATTCAGAAAGTTAAGGGGTCGACTCAAGAAAAATAAGGTGTCGACTCCTGACAGTCGGGGGTCGACTCATGAAAAGCAAGGGGTCGACTCGAGAAGTGCTCAGAAAAATAACTCTCTGGAGTCTGAGCGGAGTCGACTCTTACAGTCATGGAGTCGGCTCGACAATATCGGGGTCGACTCTTGAAATCACAGGGGTCGACTCGAGAAAATCAGAAATCTCTGTATACTGAGTGGAGTCGACTCTGAAACTCTAGAGTCGGCTCCGGAACGTATCAAAAATCAGAGAATTTTCTGATTGACTTTGAAATTCATTCCAGATTAATTTTAAATCAATTTTTGACTTGAATATAATAAATTTGACATTAAGAATCAATTCAAGATATGTTCCAAAAACTCATTGATTGAAATATGAAGTATAAAAATTTCTTTTTGAAAGCTTAAACATGGAGCTTGAAGCTACTTTCAATTGATTAAAGTCATACTTAACATACTCATTGATTATGAGAAATAAATTCATTGCTCATGTAAATAAATTCATTGCATCTTTTAATATACTCATGGCTTTTGGTAATCATCAAAATCAATAAAATTGGGGCAACAATTTCTCAACAATCTCCCCAACAATGATCGTCATAATAGTGCATTAGGCATTAGATTTTTATCTTGTTAGGCCTAGTGCAAGTGGGAGATTGCTTGTGATGTGCCCTACGCCATCAGGATATTTGCTATCATTTATGGTTTTCTCTTTATTTAATAAATTATTTTATTTATCATGTTATTATTTATGCTCTTCTAATGTGATAAATAGGTTTCCTTGAATAGTTTATTCTTCCTTATATCATTAAAGTTTGTGACTTTAATAGTAAAACTATAAGGTGATAAGAATACTATTCTAAATTGTCCCTAATTATTCATTATATGGAACAATAATGAAGTAAGATTAGAATGTTGGTTGATTGATGATCACATTTTACTGGTCATGGATATGAGATATCAAGTCAACACAGATACATGTAAGAGTACATTGTATTGGATCGACCCACCATGAGAATATCATATGGATTCTGTTATGAATACTTCTCTTAATAATGTTATTATTTTAGTCCTTTGACCTGATGACACCATGGATTCCTACATAGTGAATTTTATGTTTTGACATGGCTCTTCATCATCTTTAACCAGATGATCATAAGACTATGATTGGATATGGAATAAACTATGTTGAGGGATATGAGTGTTCGTGAAGGAATTTGTCCCTCTCATTAATTTGAGAGAAATATTTTGGGCCCTCTTGAAGAGTGAGACTAAGAAAAGTACATGGCCATGCCCAAATGAATTGATAAGAAGTTATCAGTAACATTTGGTTTATTCAGTCAAACTCTGGAATCAAAAAAAACTTGTGATTAAACAATCTATGAGAGATGTGATTTATGCCTCATACTTGATCACTAAATATCGTGTGATAAAGGGACTAGATAATTGACATCTACTAGGTAAAGTCGGATCGATGATCTTCACTCAATTTGGGTAGACATAATGTCTTGCTAGAGACCAATTATGTCTTGTAGGCCCGAAAGGGTTTTAGTCCTACTGCCAACAATAAGTGAACCTAGAGGGTTGCACAAGGAATGATGCATATGGTTTATGGGTTTAATTTGTATAAACCCAGCGAAAATAAATAATAATCTTGACTATTGTGTCCTTTTGGATTCCGAAACTCTTAACATTAGATGTGCGGAGAATGAGAAGACGTGTCTTTTTGGATTCCGAAACTCTTAACATTAGATGTGCAGAGAATGAGAAGACGTGTCTTTTTAGATTCTAAAATTAAGACTCCTATTAATGAGAATATTCTATTTTGAATAGGATATTATCTTTATAAATGGACGTTGTTGCTCTGATCTAGGCGCGACGATGCTTGCCGTCAACATGAGATGCGCAGAGAAACACTGCGCACCATAAAAATAAGAGTTTTAGTGAGAATATTTCTGAACTGATCTAGAAGAGTTCTAGAGAGTGCTAGCATACTAAGTCTCATTGCGAAGTGGTCATTTGTGTGGATACCGTAGAGGGAGTTATGGTTTTGCAGCGCCTAAAGATCTATCTCATCAAAATAATTTTATTCACATAAGGTATGATTCTCGTTCCCTAATCAATTTAATTAAACCACATGGATCCTTCTGGGGATTTAGGTTATTTTTTTGCTGCATATTTTTGGCATTGGACCCCTAAATCCCATCAGGAATCACTTCCCTCATGATCCTCTCGGAGAAGGGGATGCCCTGCTCCGCTTTCGATTGGGACAGAGGGGCTTGACTGGCAGCGTCTAACTCCCGATGCCATTCTTGCTGCATCTCCTGCATCTGCTGCCTGATCCCCTCATCCAGAGTGGTAGGGGGGATCGGGTGATGGAAAGGTAGCAGCGATGTCAAGTCCTGGAGGACACCAAAGAAGGGGAATGAATCTGCCTAAATTTGAGCAGGCTCTTCCCTCCGGCTCGCTGTGGTGCCGGCTTTGCCCTTGTGGCATGGTGATGATAATCCGCTTATTCCGATGGATTAGAGAAAGAGATCGTGGGCGGAGCAGGGGCAGCGGCCTCTTCATGAACCTGAGGAGCAGGAATGGTGGGGCCAGGGGTTGCTTCGAGCCCCTGGACTAGCTGAGTCAATTCCTGGACATGCTGAACCAGAGCGGCAAACTAGTCCAGGGTTACCGCCATGCCGGTGGCGAAGGGGTTTCAGCTGGCGTTGGCGGTGGAGGTATCACACCGCTAATCAGATCAGGCCTTTGAGAGGCGGCCTGATCTTGAGCTTCAGATGTAGCTCTTCTCTAATTAGCCATTAGAGGATGCTTCCTCTGGTTCTTTGAGTCTTGTCTCCTGGATCATAAGTTTATGGAACTTGAGGGTCCTTTCTCTAGCGCCAATCTGTTGCTGCAGAAATCCGTTCTCCGACTTGGGTGCGCTTCTGGATCCTGATCCGGACGCTGATCTTGTCGCCTCGGGGTGGAACCTATAAGACAGTCCATGCGTAGAGGGTGCTGTAGGGGTTGCCCTCTGCAGAAGATCCTCTGATGCCCAAGTCAGTGAAGATTCACAGCAAGCAGATGTGAGGAGAAGACTCTCACAGAAGAGCTCCCCTAAATGGGTGTTTTCTTTCAAGAATGTATGTAGTTGCATTCCAGAATGCATACCTGAGAGGTTGGAGGGCAGTGTTATTTATAGAGGATCACCTGACTTCTAGGGCGTGCCGCGAGGGGAGGTCTGAAAGTCGTTAGGATTCAGAACGGATTCGAATCAAGTTTGTTATGAGGTCAGTAGGATCTGTATCTTGTCAGTTAGAGGATCGACAGCTGGGAGAGCTGGTTGATACCTTGAGATTCATCGATTACATAGGTTCTAGGCCACTCCAGTAGGTCTAGGCTACTTCTGGGTATGATTCCCTGTTTGGAATCTTATTCAGTTATAGTGAATTTTGATTCTTCCGCGCCAGATTTTGTAGAGGTATTCGAATGCCTTAGTCCGGCCGAGGTAAGGAGGTTACTCGGGTTACCGAGTTATATATGGCTTAGGTCACCGAGGAGGAGGTTCGAGATCGGGGCCGAAGAGGAAAGCTCAAGGCCGGGGCTGAGGTGAAAGCCTGAGGCCAGGGCTAAGGCGAAAGCCTGAGGCCGGGGACGAGGTGGAAGCTCGAGGACAGGGCCAAGGCGGAAGCCTGAGGCCGGGGCCGAAGGGGGAAAACTCGAGGCCGGGGTTGAGGCAGAAGCCTAAGGCCGGGGCCAAGACAGAAAGCTCGAGGCTGGAGGCGAGGTGGAAGCTCGAGGCCGGGGGCCAAGGCGGAAGCCTGAGGCCGGGGCCGATCACGGAAAGCTCGAGGCCGAGGTGGAAGCCTGAGGCCGGGGTTGAGGCGAAAGCTCAAGGCTGGGGCCGAGGTGGAAGCCTGAGGCTGGGGCCGAGGCGGAAGCCTGAGGCCAGGACGAGGTGTCCATGGCTGAGCGGGATGATGCCGGGGTGAACAGGCCCGAGGCCAAACAGAAGCTAGCTCCATGCGAAGGAGAGAGGAAAGGTGGCGGACGGGGGGAAGGCCGAGTTGCTAAGTCCGGACGCTGTCATTGTGACCCAAGGGATGGCTCGGGCTGCCGAGGTATAAGAATGGCTCGGGCTGCAGAGGTATAGAATGGCTCGGGTTGCCAGAACGACCTGATGCCTCTGAGGGCGATCGGTCTTCACTGCTTAGTGGGTCTGACAGCTAGCCGATAGGACGTTTGAATTGGACTAGACCCAATTATCGATGTGTGCGGTCATCAATGCAATGACGATTTTACCCCTCATCAAATTATAAGTTTATAAAATTCTTACATATTTTTTTTTTGGAAAATTTGGATTGAGTAACTATGCTATGCTATTTTACATATGTTCCTTATTTAATTTTTCTAATGAAAATTATTAATCATATTGAGATTTGCTTTTGAATCTATTATTAAAAATTATGAGTATATTGTGAACTATTTGTATATGAAATAAGTTGTGATATGTATAACTATAAACTATAAACTCTCAGTCAAACAATGATTTATGACATGATGATCAATGACATGTTATCCCTTTTGTTTGATGCTTATATTAATGCTAGTGATATTAGGACCTTCCTCTATAGGCAAAATATGCAATGAACTATTTTTGACCCATCTTTGTTAGGTTATATGCGAAGAACTAACTCCGTTATAGGGATTATATGTAGCCATGGATTATCGATTATAGAGTTATTATCATAGACTTAAAATGCAAATCCAAGTTTTATCAATGTGAAAACTGATTTTGTAAATTTCAATGTCATGCATTGTTTACTATTGAAAGCATTCATAAAAATATTAGATAAAGCACATTTATTTTAAAATTGATTCACGATACTTACTTGATCCTTCTAATTATGGTTATGGTTTACTTGCTGAGTGTTTGATCATAATATTTTTATCATTTTGTTTCAAATATAGAGGCATAAGAAGGGATCCCGATAGAAGTTGATCCAAATGTTTAGTTGAATTACTGACTAGACATTGAGTTAAATTGGTTTTGATTCAAAAATACTTACTATTTCTAATGTAATATTAGAATCCTACAATGATCTTTAGTTATTGTTATTGATGTTATATCTCATTTTTATTAGTTTGATTCAATGATAATTAGTTTATTAGCAATTGAATTTAATTGATTATGTGATCTTATTTTGAGTTGGACGTCTTACATATCATGATATTTAATTCTGTGTTTGCCCGTCGGTCACTTTGACCATTTCAGCGGTCCCTTTGAATGCTTGGAAAGTTGGGACCTCCCGCTGAAGAAGCAATGTGGCTAATTGGTGCCCCAGGATCGAACGATACAAGAGTGAATGGAAGAATGAATTTCCTTTTCGGCTTTATATTTGGCCTGGTAAAGTAGGAATTGGTCTTCTTTCCTCTCTGTGTCCTTAGGCCAGGTCTGTACCTGGTTCTCTTCTTAGGAAAATTTTCCTTGGTCGCCTTGCATCCTTCTTCTTCAAAAAAACGAAACAGGGGAGGAGTCTGAGAGGAGACGATCACTGTCTCCCTCCCAGACTCAAGTAAGGGGACAAGGCTCAATCGACGCCTCCCTCCTTCTCTATAAATTCCTCTAAACCCTCCTCTTCTTTTATCAAGGCAACGACGAGGCGGATCTTGGCTGAGTTCGGATGCAATACGGGTGAGACGACCTCCTCTATTCTTTGTTTCTTCTTTCTGTCTCTATGCTTAAGGGAAATTTAGGATTGGGGCCGCCGTTATCAGCTGAATTTTTACTGTACTTGGGACCGGCTGTGAACTCTGTTTCACTTTGTTTAGCGGTGGATTCATGGCTGGAATTGGGGCTAATTAGGCCACCGCCATCACTCACCGGACATGGCGAGCCGACGTCATCCTGGCTAGTGTCTCTCCTGTGACCCCTATACGCTTTCCGTTTGAGAGCGGTGTGAGGTCAGTCAGCTCCACCGCTGGGCCACCGCCGCATCAATGAACGGCCGAGCGCTGCCTTCACCGATTGCAATGTCTCTCCTTCGGCTCCTCTTCTCTCTTCTCTGGGATCAAGAGACAACTATCTGAAATCTCAGAAATGATAGACAATGCTCATGGTATCAAGCCTTGTTCAAGCCTTTTGATCAAGCAAATCCTCAAGAAGAAGAGATTGCAATAGCAACTATGCCAATTATTTCAAGTAACACATCTTATTCCAACCTGCATGGATGGTGGCTGGTTATCCATTTACTGCTTTTGACCTGATAGGATTCTCGTTATCTCACTAACACATTGTTCCTAGTGCATCATCAATGTAATTAATTCCTTGAACAAAGCTCATGGAGAGGAAGTTCTTGTCTAAAATGCATGGTGAAGAGAACAGACTTCCATGCAGGTTTTGTAAGCAGAGTTGGACCGATGACATTAGGTTTTTTTTCTTTTCTTTGACATTTTAATTAGTGTAAGATGTGATCTGTTTTTTGGTGAGTGTAACATGTTAGATCTTCTAATTTTGTAACTGTTTAAATTATGCTGCAAGGATTTTGTTTTATGATTCCATTTGTATGTAATCAAATAGTTAAGAGAATGTGGGATCAGATGCTTGTAAATTACAGTGACTGATATATTATCATTATGCTGCTAGACAATGTTTATGAAAATGCTGTCCTGGTGCAATTGTGACATCCATGCGCTGTCTAATAGTACAGACCTCTGAAAATCATGAAGGTGATTTTAATGGAACTGTCATTAGGAAATTGCATGAGAGAATTTATAATCAATATCCTTTCCAGCAGGTCTTGAACTCTTCTTGGTGTTCTTCGTTTTAGAAGTGTCATAGAGTGAATGATGGATTATCTTGAGTGAGTGAGGAGACTTTTCAATTTATCTTTCTTTTCAATGTCAAGGTTAAATGATTTAAGGGCCGTGGCATTTGGAAGAGACGTGTTAACACAATCACAGTAGATATCTGATCACAATATATCTAAAATCATCTCTGTTCCCTCTGTTGCATGTTAGTTGGTTTACTCCATTGCTAGTAAAATTAAAGGTTTCTGCTGGTGGTGAACAATTCATTCAGCGGTGGGATGATTGCTGGCCGCTTTAACAGTTCGATCAGATGATTTAAAGGAGCGCACCTTGCAGGTCCATTTGTATGCTTGAGATGTTGGGACCTGCCACTGAAGCAGCGTGGCTAATCGGTGCTCCAGGCTTTGCAACAGGATCGAGCAACGAGTTGTCCACCACAATTTACAGGAGTGAAGGGAAGAATGAATTTCCGTTGTGGCTTTATATAGTGCCTGGTAAAGTAGGCATTGGCCTTCATCTAGTCTATGAAGAAACTGCAGGTCTTTGGACTAATTGAGGAATAATTATAACATAAAACATAAAATAAAATAAATCATTTTGACCAAATATTTCTAAGCCCTAGGTAGGGTAGACTTTGGGTGATCCATAGTGGGACAAAGTTCACAGTTCTGAGAGCCTTATCTAGGGGTGCAACTTGGGCCGGGTTCAACCCGAACCCGGCCCACGGAACCCGATTTGCAGCAGTACTCAAACTCTAGTTTGCTTAACCCGAACCCAAAGGATCCGGGTTGAACCCGGACCGATTTGCAATTTGGGCCGGGTTAGGGTTGCAGTCAACCCGAACCCGAGAAAACCCGAACCCGCAAAGCCATAAGCAGCAGGCCCACTGGTGTTGTGGAAGTGATGATTTAGCCTTGTTTGTTAGGTTTAAAATATGTAGAGCTGACAATGGTTTGTGAAAGTGATGATTCTTGGTATGAATATTTCACCAGAACCTTCATTACCTTTTAAAATAAGAAATATACCTTTAACCATTGCATTTTATCATGTAATGTTGGTGGGCCAAATAGTATCTTTATTTTTTTAATTATCTTCTTTGAGACATTTGTAATTCTAATATGAAGTTTGCCTAAATTTTATGAAAGCATCTGGGAAGAGGTGATGAGCAAAAAACTAAAACATCTGGGAAAGGGGTGATGAGTAAAAAATCAGAGAGCTTTGGATGGCGAATGCAGTCTCGCTACTTGGAAAAGATATCGCATACCAGACTTATGTGATCTTCTAACTGACTCTTTATATCGTCCCAATTTTTTGCTTTTGAAGGATAAAGGTGACTTCATCAATGCATATAGTGGCTATTGAAATATTGTGCAACATTTGAATTACTTTGGATATATTTTGGTTTAAGAATGCATTTTTTTTTGTTTAGTCTTATGTAAAAGATGTATATTTTTAAATATGTAATTTGAAATGTGAAGCTTGTTTGTTTCAAACTTTAGCTTGTTTGTACAATGTAAAGCTTATTGTTTCAAACTTTAGCTTATTTATGCAATGTTAAGCTTGTTTGTTTCAGATTGTCACACACACACAAACACACACACACACACACACACACACACACATATATATATATATATATATATATATATTTTTATCAACCCGAATTCTAACCCGAAACTCAACCCGAACCCGATTTTTAAAAATAGGGTTAGGGTTGAGGTTTTACAAATAGGGTTAGGGTTAGGGTTAGGGTTGATATTTTACAAATAGGGTTAGGGTTAGGGTTCAAGAAAACCCGAGTTTTATGAGCCCGAGTTGCACCCCTAGCCTTATGTACCTTTTTTTGTTTTTTTAAGAATACTTTGCCATAGAATCTCTTACAGTTAACTTTTACATTCCAAGCCTTTTCATTTACCACATCTCAATCTTTTATCTAAAGTAATTTTTGAAAAAAATATTTTTCTTTAACCAATAATTATATGCCAGTTTAAGAAATATTATTAAAAGACAATGTATATTCAAGTTTTGATTTCATTTCATCAGCTCCTTTTTCTTTTTTTTTTTTAAGCACTATAAGAATTTACGCATTTACCTATAAAAAAATTTCATTGCTAGAAAAACAAACTTTGTCCCCCGGTCCATGCATGGATAATGCCCATCATGTAATTATTATTTATTTATTAATTTACCTTGAATGTGAAGGCTGAGTGGCATATGTTGCTCAGACTAGGAAGTTCAAATTGCCCATCCACATTGGAGATGAGGTTGTCATTGAAGTACAAGCAACACATAGGAGAGAACATGAAAAGATACATGTTTGTCACATCATCTCTCTCCTCATGAAGAGCATGGGTTTCCCTTATTTTAACGTATCAATTTTGCTCTAATGGCCGCATGATGTTTACAACAAACTATTTTGTGGATAAGTAAATCTCTCGTCCTTGGTGGTACTGAAGCCACGGTCATATCACCAACATTAGCACTTAACAAATTACAAGCATTTGATTTTATAGGTAACATTCTTTTCTCTTCTTTTTCTACTTTTTTTTTTCGTTTCTTAGAGGTTCACATTTCCTATAAACTAAAATGGAAAACAATAGTATATATTTGTGTCATAGATAAAAATTTCTCAACATGCCCTGATGAAATGACTCTAGAACAACAGATCATTAATGCATATTAAAGACAAAATATGCATTAGCTCTCAGCTTAGTACCCACATACAAGAAAAGATTTATATTTACGTGCACATATAGCAAGCCAAACAGGTATTCATTGTTTAGACGCTAACATGTCGATTCTTGTGGGTGGATCCTCAATAACTAGTGCAGGTTTTCATTTGATGACTCGTTTTGGGGTCATCTTTGCTGCTCTTCCGAGCATATAGCATAGCAAAGTTTGGATAGCTAGGATGAGAGGAGTCTACATTTGCCGATAATCCAAACTATCACTATGTGGGCAGGCATATAATAATAATATTCATACTATATTACAAATTTAACCCATCCAGGTCTCTCTGCCTAAAGAATTTTCCCATGTTTGGAGGCCTATCTTTGTCCAACATTTATGGTACGTCAACATCATTAGTTCTATGGTGTACATGCGGTAAGCATTCTCATCCTCTTCTTTTTTCAGATTACTGTTTTAGCGTTTTGGTTTGCAGAACTTTGTGTGGTTAAGGTAAAATTATGAGCCTTAGTCTTTCATGTAACATTTTGATGGAAAGAATAGTTTGCAAATAATTATGACCAATGGTAAGAAGAGTCTTCCATATAGCATTATGAAGGCAAGATTTAACATGTTCAACAATGTAGAACAACCTAACAGATGATGGTTTGAAAACATGTTTTAGGAGGAGTTTCTCATCACAAGAGGAAGCTTAAAATTCCATTTTTATTCACTTGGTCAGCTAGATACAGAGTCATCTTTTTCCCCCTTTTTTTTCTTTTTATTTTCCTGCTTTGTCTAATAAACCAGCAGTTTTAACTAATTATGCTAAAAGAATATTTAGCAGATTTGTTTTCATTTGTTTTATTGGTTTATTTATCTACATATATACTGTTTCATGTTTTGTTATATCCCTCTGTTTTATCTCACTGGATCATCAAAATTTTCAAAATGAAACCACCTCCAAGGTTATTGTTTTGGAAATGAACTCAGGTCATAAATTAAAAATGACATGTCTCCTGAAGCTTGGCTGCTTAATACCTTTTTATGATTGATTGCTTTTCCACAATATAGCTGAATAGACTCCACAGCAAGAAAAAGAATAAGAAAATCACTACTTTGCAAGTTTTGATGCATAATTTTCTTCCATACCCATATGAACATCCAAATGATGCGATTTAGATGAGCAGAGCCTACAATTTTCACAATAATCCTTGGATACAATATTGAAGTAAAACAGCAACAAAACCCCAAAACTTAATAACAAATATTATGTGAAAGATAGCTCTAACCAATCCTGCACTTTGTGCAAAATTTTAACAGAATGTAAAAGTTAAAGAAAAGAAAAAATCCCGAGAGAGGGATAACACTGCTAATGATCAATGGTGCTACAACAATGATCAATGCTCTACAACATTGTCCCTTCTCAAGTTGTGCTTCACCCTTGTATCTGTGATATCTGAATTTTCTAATCTAATTTTCAGAGAACAAATACAATAGAATGCTCAGATGGTAAGACCCTCAGATCGCACAGTCACCACTGCCTTTGGTTTGAGCTTCTCTACAACAAAGGCCTATGTCGTTAGGAATATTCAGCAACTGATGCAACATTCTACAGTGCACATCTTGTCACTTTTGTAGGGTTGATTACACAAGCTTGTAACAGATTCTCAAACAAGTCAATCATTGCATTTTAGCCAACCTGCCTCTCTCTTTTCACAATCTTCTCCACCACCACTTCACCTTCCCCACTTGCATCATGTGCTATCAAGGCAAACAAAGTGCCACTGGTGCTTGTCTAGTCACAAAATAGCAAGTCCATTAGTCATATATACATCATGTAGTAACAAAATAGCATTGCAGTTTAGCTAAGGGGAGTTCACAATGCCCACACTTCTAGCAGATGAATTAGATGAATTCCTGATGAAAAAGCTTCAAATATACATCGCTATTATTAAGACTTACTTTTTGCACAATGTCTGCACCATGGTGCTCATCTGCATCTTCAATCTTTTCGTTCATAGCAGGAACAAAAGAAGAGAGGTGAACATTTGGCAACACCATATCCAGGAACAATTCCTTCCTCTATAGAAGTGAAAGTAGCATTCTCTCCCTATATATAGAAACATGTCTAGATCTAGAACCAAACAATGATTTTGAACTTGATGTGCTCTTTTTATTATGATTTTGTTCTCAGTGTAAATGTAGTAATTTTCATGTGTCTTTTCCTTTCCTACTACTTATTCATTAAATATGTTTAAGGATATTTCGTTAAAAAAGAGTGTTTCATGTGAAAAATAATTGTTGGGTTAGAGCCTTCCATCACTCTTTGCAAGTGCACACAAAGTTGATTCAAGGAAGGCTGACACAGTGATCAAAGTTAAGAGTGGAGCAAATCATGATTATCATACCCTAAGGGTGAGAAGGTAGACATGGCCTCTCTAGACCAAGGCCCTATCTTAAAGCTTATGTAATGTTTCATTTTGCCAATATACAAGAGCTGTAAATCTTTGCATGAAAAAAAAAAAGAAAAGGTATTTTGCATATGTTTGTCTTGCTTTAGGTATTTTAAGCATTTTTTTTCTTTGGCAGTAAAAATTGAAGTTGATTAACAAAAAACCAAGAAAAATAACTGTCAGCATGAGTTGGAATAAATAATTGCTTGCATTTCCCTTATTTTAGGCAGACATTTTAAATGAGGCATTAAGTCTATTCTCGTGAAATCACTTCATTTGTGTAACATGGTAACAAAAAAAGTTCACTCTAAGCAAAAGTGAAATCATCTTATTAGCACATTGGAAAATAGAAACAAATCTTTCTTATGGAACATTACTCATAGCAAACCAATAGAGAGAGAAGAGAGCAGGAGCGAGAATGCGAGAGAGATCGAAATAGGGAGAGAGGAGAAGATATAAAAGAAGCATAATACATTACAACATCGTGGTCGACTGCATAGTTGCTTATTAATGCCTGTGATTTCCTACTGCCTCGATAGACTTCAGCTTGGCAAACTTTATTGCCACTTGTACATAAATCCAATCATATATTCTATCCATGAATTGAAGATAAGAGGTCCTGATGTTCTTTTTGATCATCACCACACAAATAAAACCCCAGAATCCTATCACAAATCCCAATACTGAGCTGGCATAAGTCCATATCATCTCATAGCCATCTTCATCTGCTTGTTCCTCTCTTGGTTGTGGAGGTGCATTTGCAGGGCAATCCGGCAATGGTTGTCCACAAAGATTATGATTACCAACATAAATAGAAGTGTCACCAAAGGTTTGAAATTGGTACTTTGATGGAATTCTTCCTGACAAGTTGTTATATGACAAGTTCAAGTAGCTTAAGAAATTCAAGGCTACCATACTTTGGGGAATTTGGCCAGAGAGATCGTTCATTGATAAATCGAGTGATTCCAACTGCTTCATATCACCAATGTTTTGTGGGATTTTTCCAAACAAATGATTCCCAGACAAGTTCAAGTAATGCAGTCCATGAAGATTTGTTAGTTCATCAGGGATCTCTCCACAAAGATTATTGAGCGACATGTCAATGCCTGTAACCAATGAAAGGATTCTAGTGTACTCAAGTTGTAAGCCTTTTGTAACAATCAAGAGACTCTCTTTGTACAGGGAACTTATGGCTCCACTTGAAATCAATGGTTTGCTTTCTTCTTGCTCCCCAACCATGGCAGTAAATTTCCAAAGAATGATGGCAGTTTTCCTGAAAAATTGTTGCATGCCAAATCTAGAACCTGAAGAGAAGTAAGACCAAAAACTTGCATGGGGATATTACCATCAAAAGAATTGGATCCACTATAAGAAAATGTCAAAATAGTGACGAAAATTAGTGATGAAAATTTTGGTCACTAAATTGTGATGGTTTAGTAACAAAATAGTGACAAAAAATTAAATCAGTGACAGATTAGTTTTTTCATCACTAACTGTCACTAAATTAGTGACGGACTATCACATCCGTCACTAATTTAGTGACAGATTGCCCTTCCGTCACTAATCCATAACAAATTACTGACGGAAGAGCAATCTGTCGCTAACTTGATGATGGATTGCTTTTTCGTCACTAATCCATCACAAATTAGTGATGGAAACAATCATCACTAATTAGTGACGAATTATTTTTCGTCACTAATCCATCAAAATTAGTGATAGATGGAAAATCCATCACAATTTAGTGATGGATTGCCCTTCCGTCACTAATCCATAACAATTAGTGACGGATGAGCAATCCATCACTAAATTAGTGATAGATTAGTGACGGATATTTCTTCCGTCACTAATCCATCCTAAATTAGTGACGGATGAAATAATCCGTCACTAATTTTGTGATGGATAAGGCAATCCATCACTAACTAGTGATGGATTGCTTTTCGTCACTAATCTATCACAAATTAGTGATGAAAAATAATCGTCACTAATTAGTGACGAATTATTTCCATCACTAATCCATCAAAATTAGTGATGGATGAAAAATCCATCACTAAATTAGTGATGGAAGAGCAATCCGTCACTAAATTAGTGATGGATTGTCCCATCCGTCACTAATTTAGTGACGGATTGGCCTTCCATCACTAATCCGTCACAAATTAGTGACGGATGAAACAATCCATCACTAATTTTGTGACGGATGAGGCAATCCGTCACTAACTTAGTGATGGATTACTTTTTTATTACTAATCCATCACAAATTAGTGATGAAAAATAATCATCACTATTAGTGATGAATTATTTTCCATCACTAATCCATCAAAATTAGTGATGGATGGGAAATCCATCACTAATTAGTGATGGAAGAGCAATCCGTCACTAAATTAGTGATGGATTTCCTCATCCGTCACTAATTTAGTGACGGATTGGCCTTCCGTCACTAATCCGTCACTAATTTAGTGACAGATTGCCCCATTCGTCACTAATTTAGTGATGAAAGAGCAATCCATCACTAATTTAGTGATGGATTTCTCCATCCATCACTAATTTAGTGACATATTGTCCTTCCGTCACTAATCCATCATAAAATTAGTGACGGAAGAGCAATCCATCACTATATTAGTAACGAATTAGTGAGGGATTGCCCTTCCGTCACCAAATTTATACTTTTAATATTTTTTTGTTTGAATGAGAAGAAAGAAAGTAAATAAAAAAATTAATAATTTATAATAATAATAAAATTTTTATTATAAATAATTGCATGTCTAATATTTTTTTAAAGAATTAATTAAAATAAAAATAATAAAATATTTTTTAAATTTTTCTTCATAATCGTTTTTTTTTGTTAAAAAAATAAACAATCTAACATTTTTTTTAAATTTTATTTTTTCTTTTATTTCTTTCTTTCTCTTTTTTTTTTCTTTCTTTCTACTTTCCTCTCCATCAAACACAGTGCAAGCTTTATCCGTTTAGAGTTGTTACCTAATGGTGGAAGGCAGTCTCAATGTCTTTCTTTGTCTTGAGCGATCTTTCTGAACCACTATAGCATTTACTCTTATTAACATATTATAACGTTAAACAAAATTATAGTATTACACCGACGCGTAGAAATTATAATTAGTGGATATACGAAGCATTGAAATTGGGATTTTGGTATTTGCTAAGCTGCGCATGGATGGAGAGGGGATGCCATTGGCCGTCAAACACGGGCACGTTGCTTGCCTGGAGGAAGGGAGTGTTGAGAGACGTCCCTTGGAATTCTCAACACCTATGAACCGCTTTAAGATCGTATTTTAATTTTAGAAAAAAAATATTTTTTTTTTTATTTTTGATTTTTAAAGAAATATTTAATAAAAAATATTATTTATTTTTATTATAAAATATAATTTTTAAAAGAATAAATAAAAATAAAAAATCTTTGTTTGTTGTTAAATGTTAATATATAAAAATAAATAAATATAAAATATAAATAAATAAATTTGGAAACGTAGGAGAAACATTTATCAGCCATTTCCCCCCTTGGGCCGAGAACTTCCCGGCCCACAAATATCAGAGTTGGGTGACTAGGTTTCCTCTCCTTTGATAACCCCCCCCCCCTCGCGAGCGTTTTGATACCCCGCCGATGCTAGGTTCCTCCCGCATTCTGAAGCTAGGTTTACCTCCCGCCGTGCCGCGTTCTGTCTCTCCCCTAGATGCGGTAGGCTCCTTCTCTGATCCCCCTCAAGCTAGGTTTACCTTTGATCCCCCCCCCCCTCGGCTGGCTCCTTTTCTGATCCCCCAGATTCTTCTATGATCCCCCAAGCTAGGTTTACCTCTGATCCAATCGTTGGCATTGATTTGATCTCTTTTGTATTCGGTTTGATCTAATGAAGAAGTTTTTGAATTGTAGTGGAAGGATCTAGGGAAGGGGCTTTGACAGGTATTCCAGCCTTCTGAAGGTCAGTGTCCCAGGCAGAGAGATTCCAGCTGATGCAGAGCAGTGTGTCTTAGAAATCTTGAGTAAGTAGTCTTCAATCTGTTCTTCTATTTTTGGTTTTATGTATGCCGGTCGTACCTTGTTTTGAGAATGAATCAGCTCTTCCATTTTTCTTTAGTTATTCAAAGTCATCCTCCCCTTTAGAGAGGGGGAGAAACGTGAGCTTGGGAAAATTTTAGCATGTTCTACATGTTCTACATGGGAAGTAATATTAGCAGGTCATGAAATAAAGCTTGAGAATTGTTTTAATCTGTTGATTGCTCATTTTCAGTTAGCAAAAAATAGTTATGCATTTGTTTTAATATGTTGATTTGCTCAACATGAATCTGTCTACTTTTGTTCTGCTGCTTCTGGTTGGGATCACGTGGATGGAATGCAGGCCTCATGGTGTTGTCCCTATCTTCTCTTGCCTTATTGTCCTGCACTTCAGAGTGCAACCGTTGTATCAGTTCTTATGCCCTGGATAAGAGGATGTGTTATGCATCTTGTTTCAGAGCCCAAGTGCTCATCTGTTGCTTTATAGTGATTGAAGTTTTGTTTCTGTAATGATGTATCACTCTTACTTTTCCAGAATTTCATTGCTTCCCTATTGTGGTGCCAAACCAGCACTAATCCTTCCATCGAGAGTTGGTTAACGGAGCCTAATAGTTAGGGAAGCTTTAAGCTTTATGCTTCTCTCTCTTTAATTGAACTTAGGTTAGAGTTCTGTATGCCAAATTGTAGATGTGTCTATTTGGAGTGCCTTGAGGTTGGTCCATCTACTCCCTGTTGTGCTTCAATTTTTTTTTTGATGGAAAATCGGAGGAAGGAGCCTCCCCCAGATATATTAGAAGTATATAAAAAATGCTCTGTTGAGCTTCAATGTGTGGTGCCAACTAGCAAATGCAGTAGAAAGTGGTAAAGAACTGCACTCCAGTCTTAAATTGACCAAGTTCAAGTTGGTTAGGACTATGGAATTTGATAGCAATGAATTAGACCTTGCCATGTGGTCTGAAAGCTATGTCAGAGAAGCCATGTGTCATGCGTTGGATTTGGGAGGCCGTGTCATGCAGCTCAGGTCACTTTAGGACATGCTACTGAGGCTGGGTGCAGTGCTCCGTGACATTCATAGCTTAGACAGCTTTCTTGTGGGGAATTTCTTCTCTCTGTTTTTTTTTTTTTTTGATCAATTTTCAAGAGAGCTTGCGGATGATGCACAGTGGATTTTGTTGGCCCAGATGACAGCCCAAGAGGGGGGGGGGGTGAATTGGGTTCTTTAAAAATTAAGCCTTTTAAAACAATTTAAACTATGATGAGAGGATATACAATTAATTCAAGTTAAAGCACAAGAAGAGAGAGAGACAAATAAGCACGGCAAACACAAAGATTTTATAGTGGTTCGGTGTATCCAACACCTACGTCCACTCCCAAGCTCCACTTGGGTCCACACTATAATCTCCTCGATTACAGTCGAGTTGTTTTACAAGCTCACAACCCAAACTTGTTGTTTTCCGGGATCACAACGAACCCAGCCGGTTTTACACGGGCTCACCAGCACAAAACCCAACACACAAGCTATCCTTAGCTTGTGCCGAGGTAAACTACCTCCACTAATTCAATCCACTGATTGAATTAGCAAACACAAGATAAAATATGAGTTTAGTACAAAACAGCTCCTTTGAGCAGATATTTCAAATAAAAGCAAAGTTTAGAAGGGCCTGTTTAGATTTGATTTTGCAGGCTTTTCTTCTTTTCTTCTTTTCCTCAACTCCTTTGAAGTGTGGAATCGGGCCTCAGCTCAGATTCTTCACGGATTGAATGTTGGAGTTGATTTGAACTTTTCTCCCTTTCTTTGAATGTTGAAAATCTCTTGATTTGATCTTGAATGGCTCTTGGATTTTCTTCTACTTTCTTGGATTGATGAACTTGAGCACAGATGAAGTCTCCTTTGATTTCACTCCTTCTCTTTCACTCTATTTTGAATCTCGGATTTTTTCAAATGACGCTCTGTTTTTCCTTTTTCTTTTTTCTCTTTTTTCTCTCTATTTGTATATTTTTGATTTGAAAACGGCCTCTCTATTTATAGACTCTGCAAAAATATAGCCGTTAGAAACAAAGAAATTAGCCGTTATTGAAAAATCTTACCGTTGGCGCTGAGTTGGCATTCAGAAAAATCACGCCCAGATTTGTTGGAGTCGGCTCCAACTTTAGGCGAGTCGGCTCGAAGACGCGATGCCAAAAATAGAAACATTCAGAAGTTAAGGGGTCGACTCAAGAAAAATAAGGTGTCGACTCCTGACAGTCGGGGGTCGACTCATGAAAAGCAAGGGGTCGACTCGAGAAGTGCTCAGAAAAATAACTCTCTGGAGTCTGAGCGGAGTCGACTCTTACAGTCATGGAGTCGGCTCGACAATATCGGGGGTCGACTCTTGAAAATCACAAAGACTCTATGTACTGAGTGGAGTCGACTCTGAAACTCTAGAGTCGGCTCCGGAACGTATCAAAAATCAGAGAATTTTCTGATTGACTTTGAAATTCGTTCCAGATTAATTTTAAATCAATTTTTGACTTGAATATAATAAATTTGACATTAGAAATCAATTCAAGATATGTTCCAAAAACTCATTGATTGAATATGAAGTATAAAAATTTCTTTTTGAAAGCTTAAACATGGAGCTTGAAGCTACTTTCCAATTGATTATAGTCATACTTAACATACTCATTGATTATGAGAAATAAATTCATTGCTCATGTAAATAAATTCATTGCATCTTTTAATATACTCATGGCTTTTGGTAATCATCAAAATCAATAAATTGGGGCAACAATTTCTCAACAATCTCCCCAACAATCTCCCCTTTTTGATGATGACAAAAACATTGAGTATATGCATGATTAATTAAAGAATTTATTTAATTTTCATAGTTAGGCTCCCCCTGAATGAGGTAGCTCCCCCTATGAAACTCAAATAAATATCCCATTCATTCAATTTATATTCATTCATTGTATTAATTAATTCTCCATGCATATACAGTTATGTATAAAACTCTCCCCCTTTTTTGTTATCAACAAAAAGGTAGAGAAGCATCAAACACAATCACATTCACGATTTAAGATATGCTTTAACATGAACTGAGATTCATTGATAAATAAGAAGACATACATTCAACATTCAAAATAACTTTTCATTACTCATTATATCAAAATGTAAATCATAATATAAATTTCATTACATTGCAAAAAAAATTATTACATCAAAAATGTGTCCTTACAATTCTTGTTAAGTGATCTATATGTTCTTCATTCCATCAGTTTGAAGCTTGACATAATCTTTCAGTCTTTCATCCACAAAAGTACAAGCAGTTAAAATCTTGTCTTGAAGCTCGGCATTGCACTTTGCATAAGTCTCACCATCTCCACAAATGTCTTTAAGTTCTTCAAAAATATTCTTTAAATCACCACTTAAAGACTCAGTAGAGGAGCTAAGAGTAGATTCAATCTTGGTAATTCGATCATCTAATGAATAGAGAGTTTCTTTAAGATTCATGAATTTATTGTCAAACTCAGTCTTCATTCTATCCTCTTGAGCATCAAGAAGACTCTTGAGCTGCTAACTGAAGATCCGAAAAACCAACTGATGAAGAAGATGGCTGATCAAACATTGGAGCAGGAGAAGGGGCCGGAACTGGAACAGAAGAACTAGGAGGCACAGGTGATGAATGTCTAACAGAAGGTCCAGGTGCCTCAACATCAGCGGCTCTATCTTCCAACTGATTTTCCTTTCCCATCTACCATCTTCTTCACAAATCCCATCCTATGAATAGTAGCCAAGCTATAGTAATCAGTGTGTCTCAAATTTCTCATTGGCTCACTATCGGAAATGATTATCCCTTGGCTTTGAAAAATCTTAGTTAATATCATGCCATAGGGTAGACTTGATTTCTCTTGCTCCCACAGTCAGCTATGTACCAAATTATCATATTCGGAAGATTGATAGGTCTCCCAGCCACTAGCATCCATAACAAAAATGTCTCTCTCAGATACATAATCAAACCTCCCAGTCTTAGGGAACAGAATCCTACTGCATATGTTATGGAGAAGCCTTAATTCCAAAGATAGTTGATTTGCTTGGACTTCTTCAAAACCAACAATTTCTTTATTTAACAATCTTGATAAAGCCGGGCTCCTATCATCAGGTGAAAATGTAGAAGGACCAGACACTGGAAGATCCAAAAGTCTTGAGAGTATCACTGTGAATCCTATTTCCTCTAATCAAGCTGACCAATCCATTATCTCCTCTTGACAATTTTTATAAAACTCTTTAACCAAGGCGGGGTAGGTTGGGCAATCTAATGAACACATTTTCTCCCATCCCATTTCAATTAACTGTCTTCCTACAAGAAAACCCTCGCCTCAAATAGCTCAAAATCCACCTTTCTCCCGGTTGTAATAATTCTATCGGCTAGGCGGTCTACCTGAGAGGTGGCCGCAGCAGGAGAAGCACTCGGAGTTGAAGAGGACGAGGTGGAATCCATGCTCGGAGACGGTTCGCGAGCGGGACGCCTCACCGTCTTCTTCACTCTTCTTCCTCCCCGGCCGCTCCAAGGCTAGAACCACGGGTTTTAGGTGCCATTGATTTAGTGGAAAGGTTAATCAAGGGATTTCTAAGGATTTGGTAGGTTGGGAAAAACTTTGGAGAGAGATTTTGATTGATTTGAGAAGATAGAAATGAACGAGGAGTCGACTCTGCCCTAGATAAATCGACCTGGGACCACTTCGAGTCGGCTCCCGCAAAGTGTGGAGTCGACTCCGGGTAGTCACAGAAACCTAACCCGAAGTGGAGTCGACTCGCACAGAGATGGGGTCGGCTCCAGAGTTTCAGCAGAAACATGGAGTCGACTCCGATACTGATCGAGTCGGCTCCGAGACCATTTCAGAGCAAAAACATAAAGTTTCAGAGAATCTGAAATGTGTCCGGACATTGATCATAGAAATTGATAAAAAATCATTGGATTTAATAGATCAATTAGATATGAATTCTAGATAAGATTTCCTTAAAGATCAGGATTTGAAAGAATTTTAGATAAAATTTCCTTAGGGGTTTCAAATTCATTCTAATGGATCACAAATCCCTAACTCTCCTCTAAGATAACAGAATCTTTCTTCACTCAAGGGTTTTGTAAATATATCTGCTAATTGATCTTCAGTATTAACATAATCAAGACATATTTCTCCATTAGTTACATGTTCTCTAATAAAATGATATCTAATTTCTATGTGTTTTGTCCTAGAATGTTGAATTGGATTTTTTGTTAGATTAATTGCACTTGTATTGTCACATTTTATAGGTGTTTTGTCAAGTGTGATACCATAGTCTTCAAGTTGTCGCTTAATCCATAGGATTTGAGCACAGCAACTTCCAGCTGCAACATATTCAGCTTCAGTAGTTGATAATGCAACTGAATTTTGCTTTTTGCTAAACCATGAGATTAAGTTACTTCCTAAGAATTGGCATGCACCACTTGTGCTTTTCCTATCTAACTTACATCCAGCATAATCAGAATCAGAATATGCAATTAAGTTCAATGTTGAGTCTCTAGAATACCATAAACCTACATTTTTTGTTCCATTTAAGTATCTTAATATTCTTTTAACAGCAATTAAGTGAGATTCTTTAGGTTCTGATTGAAATCTAGCACATAGACAAACAGAGAACATTATATCAGGTCTACTAGCAGTTAAGTAGAGTAGAGATCCGATTATACCTCGATAATACTTTTGATCAACTTTCTTACCTTCCTCATCTTTGTCTAACTTGCATGAAGGACTCATTGGAGTTCCAAGGGGTTTTATTGAATCCATACCAAACTTTTTGAGTAGTTCCTTCGTGTACTTGGTTTGGTTGATGAAAATCCCTTCCTTTTCTTGTTTGATTTGGAGTCCAAGGAAGAAGTTGAGTTCTCCCATCATGCTCATTTCAAACTCACCCTGCATCAACTTAGCAAATTCTTGACATAGAAGATTGTTAGTAGCACCAAAAATAATATCATCAACATATATTTGAACTACTAATAAATCTTTACCTTTTCTTTTCAAAAATAATGTTTTATCTACATTTCCTCTTATAAAATCATTTTCAATTAAGAAATTTACTTAATCTATCATACCATGCTCTAGGTGCTTGTTTCAAACCATATAATGCTTTGTGCAATTTAAAAACGTGATTTGAAAATTCATGATCTTCAAAACCTGGTGGTTGTTCTACATACACTTCTTCATTTATAAATCCATTTAAAAAAGCACTCTTTACATCCATTTGAAATAAGTTGAAATTCATGTGACATGCAAATGCAAGTAATAGTCTAATGGCTTCTAATCTAGCTACTGGTGCAAAGGTTTCATCAAAATCAATACCTTCTTCTTGATTATATCCTTTTGCAACTAATCTAGCTTTGTTTCTAATTACTATGCCATTTTCATCTAGTTTATTTCTAAATACCATTTTGATCCTATAACAGAATGATTTTTAGGTCTTTCTACTAATGTCCATACATTATTTCTAGTAAATTGATTTAATTCTTCTTGCATAGCTAACATCCAATTATTATCTTTTTCAGCTTCTTCAATAGTTTTAGGTTCAATTTGTGATACAAATGCAAGATGATTACTAATATTTCTCATAGATGATCTAGTTCTTATTCCTTGAGATGGATCACCTATAATCAATTCCTTAGGGTGACTATAAGCATATCTCCAATCCTAGGTAGATCTACATCATTATGATTAGTGTTAGTATCATCATCCTTAGGTGAATCATTATCTTAGCGTCTTGCTCATGATCTAAAGATACATCAATATTTAATTTTTCAAGATCTTTCTCAATTAAGTTTGTATCTTCTTCATCATCAAACTTTTCGGAACTAGTTGCTAAAGATTCATCAAAAACTACATGAATGGATTCTTCAACAACTAAAGTTTTCTTGTTAAATACTCTATATGCTTTACTAGTTGTTGAGTATCCTAAGAATATTCCTTCATCAGATTTAGCATCAAATTTGCCTAAATTATTTTTACCATTATTGTGAACAAAACATTTACAACCAAATGCATGAAAATATTTAATATTGGGTTTTCTATCATGCCATAATTCATAAGGTGTTTCTTTAAAATAGGTCTTATTAGGCTCTATTTAGGATGTAACATGCTGTGTT